>BJBW01005653.1:129828-146656 GCA_004320125.1 Scolopax mira
GAAAAATTCTTTCCTAATGTTCAATCTAAACCTACCCTTCACAAGTTTGTTTCTTGTGCTTAAAGTGTTTGCCAGCACAAGTGGTGTTTTGTATCTGGAAACTGCAGACGAATGAGCTCTTGTTCTCTCTCTGTCTGCTGATAAAGACATCTTGTCCAAAAAGGGTAAACTCCAGTACAGCTAGGGTTCCACAGAAACTGTCCCAAGCTCTTCTAGCCCTTGGATCTTGAAGCTGCTGTTTATGCCAGAAAGAGCTGCGGACCGCTGCTTTTGGGATGTGATAGTTAACTTGAATAAAAAAAAAAAGTGTACCATTTACTTAGTAATGTGTGTGATACTGTGACAGCAAAAAGAATTTCTTAGTGAAGAGAATTCATCAGAGAATCCCTGGTCCTTTTCCTATCTATCTGTCACGAAGGTCAGATTTTCTTGACTTCTAATTGTTCTTCTCGCTGCTTACCTTTGAAGCCATTTTGACTGAATCTTTCTTGTCATTCCACAATCAGACCAGACAAGGTAGTCAGTCCAGCTGTTGCCTTCACAGTGCTAGGTGGGGCATCACATGAAAGCCATAGATCTGGTTATTTGCCCTTTATTCACCCAGATACCACAGTATTTGCCCCTTTTCATTACAGTGTGAGGTTGTTGACTCAGGTTCAGTTTGTGATCCTCTGTAATGCCCAGCTCTTGTAGAACTTCTGTCCAGCCATTTCTCCAATACTTTGTGTATTTGGTAATTCATCCTTCGGGACTGGACCTACTTGATTTGGCATGCTGTTGTGTGTGTCCCCAAGAAACATGCATTCCCACTGCTCTTAGTCTTGGGTTCATCAGTGATTTATGAACTTAGTTATATATTTCATGGAAATGATTACTCCAAGTTTTTTTCTGTCCACCAGTATTTGATACCCAGTAATCTGGGAGTAATCTTGCCCTAAAATTCTGTGCCCTCAGAGGTGAACCATTCCTGAATTTAAGCGAAATGAGAGGAAGTAAACAATTGGTGTTTCAAAGAGGGAGTTAGTCAGAGGGGAAGCTTCAGTTCGTACATCTTGTTTGTGAGCTGAATACTTTCTTCCCACATTTGACTAAAAAAGGCTTGACCTCCTGCATGGCTCACTTGTGGGATGGAAAATCCTTTAAATAGATTGCCCATATGTAAATTTTTCTGTCTTGATTTTGGCAGAGGTTTTGTTTAAATACCATCCAGCATGAGTGGTTTCGCGTCTCAAGTCAGAAGTCAGCTGTCCCTGAAATGGTTGGAGACTACATAACTGCTTTTGAAGAGATTTCTCCTGCTGTCCTCAGACATATCATCAATATGGCAGATGGAAACGGAAATACTGCTCTGCATTACAGCGTCTCACATTCTAACTTTGAAATTGTAAAGCTTCTTCTGGATGCAAGTAGGTTGACCTGTTTGCATTTTTTTTTTAATTATTTTGGGGTTTTGCAGTCCTCACAGGTGGCATTCTTGACAAGTAAAAGGTCAAATCTGAGCTTCCTCCAGTAGCTGTTTTAACTGTTGTTACATGGTGGTGCACTTGGGTAGTCTAGAATCCTTGTTTCTAGTGGTAGCTTTGGAGATAATGGTGATGGCTCTTGAAGAAGTTACAAAAACACTCAAGTAAATAATATTCAAAGCTGACCTATCATGGCCTATCTTATCTTGGGGCAGATAGGTAGATCCCTGACTCTTGGACTGTCGTCCAAGTTCAGCAGCCTCAGCCTCCAGCAGTTTTCTCTGGAGGTAGTACAGCTGCTGCTCAGCCAAAGGTAGGGTTCTGGTGGAGGAAGATGCGTTCAGGTATAAACACACAGGTTAAATACTCAAGCTCACCTAGCTTTATCTTATTAGAGCGTACAACAGCTTTTTCTGGCCACCGCCTTGGCATGTCTATAGTGTTCTCCTAAGAAACTGGAACATTCTGCCATATAGGAGCATTTCCCTGATCCATGAGCAATGAGATGATGCTTCATTTAGTTGCTTTTGTTGCTGCTTCCTTCCCTCTATCCCCTTGCCACATACATGCAGAGAAAGTAGTGGCAGAGGGGAGACTCCAGAGCATCTGCTCCCTACATGTGCTAAGTCAGAAGGCAGTCAGCAGAAGATGTTGCATGTTGGAGCTGGTCCCAGGCAGGATGAGGTCTGTTTAAGCCTGGTTTTGCTCCCTGACTGAAGTTTTCTACCCTGATCTTGTTACAAAACCTGTCAAAGTTGGTTGTGAAGCCTAATTAGACCAATGATGTAGATGGGGTGTAAGCCTACCAATAAATACAGAAGGGTAACATCAGATAAACAAGAATATTAATGATACAAATCTCTGCTTTGATAACCCAGCACCTCTGTCGCTGCAAAGACTTCCTCCCCAGGAAAGTGAGTGCTTTGAAATATCTGTTCCTGTTTGAAGGCAGCCTGTTGGGGAGAGTGAGTCACAGCGAGGGAATGTGGGGAATGCCAGGAGCACAGGGAAATGCAGCAGCACCATGCAGTGGCTCTGCAGCATCAATGGTGATGGGAAGAAACTGCCCCTCTGCTTCTCTGAGTATCTCAGGGTGGTGTGAGCACATTCATCTGTTGGTGGAAGTTAGGACTGCTGTATTTTACAGCAGCTGGTGTGTTCTTCCAAAACCAGTAGGGTTTAACTATGAAATCCAACAACCATGACTAGTGCCAGGTGTGCGGGAGCACACTGCACATGTCAGCACTTGGCAGGTATTTGCAAACAGGCAGATTCCTCCAGGTTTCGACAGTCTCCCTCTGGAGAGTGTCTACAGGGTCACTACAGGCAACTTTGCAATGTGGTTATAGCACAGGCAGATTCTTGGTCCAAGAACTATTCTGTGTGTTTGTTGGGAAGAGCAGATAAGACAAGAAGAGTCCTCTGTATCACCATGCAGTATTACAAAGAGGACAAACAGGAAAAGAGCTGTGATAATTAGCCACGTAGAAAAGGAGCTGAAATGGGACCTCAGAAGATGCAGCTCTGCTAAAGTAGTCTAGCCAACACAGGAGAGCATCACTTCCAAGAATTATTCATTACTTGTGAAGTAATGCGTGCGTGTAACAGAGTGTCATGTTCTGTGGCTTCCCAGAAGTGACTTCTGAAAGTAAGGGCAGGCTGCTGGTTATAAGGTACCACAGGTGATATGGAACATGAAAAATTGTGCATTTTCTTACATCTGCACTTCTGCAATATTCTTTTCACGTAAAGGAAAAAAAGCCTTTGGCAATAAATCTGAAGAATTTCCTGAAACATTTTTGCTTGTTAAGTTATCCGTGGTGCAATTTAACGGCTAGAGAGGGTTTATACTAGTTCATGTATAAAGTCTGAGTCTTTGCTTTCCAATAAGATGAGCACCTGAAGCAACTGAAGTCGCTGCTGCCTGGTAAACTAATAAGCCCTGCTGGATTTCTGCAGAATTTTAGAAACAGAGACAGTCTAACAGACTGGAGGTTAGACCTAACCAAAAAGTGGTTAGGTTAGATCTTAGTTCTACACCAAGGAGAACTCTTGTTAGCTGCTGGTACTAGTCAGAGGACTTGACTATATTTGTTCACAGAGTACTTTTGTTCACAATCAAATATGCCATAGAGCTGGAAACGGTCTTTTAATTGAAAGATTTTTTTTTTCTGCAGCTCTGAAACACGTGAAAGTACACTTGTATATCTTTAAAATAACCTTGATTACAGGAAAATGTTTGTGCTGAGGAGAAACAGCTTTTCCATTGACCAACCTAGATAATTCTATATCTGGGCCACTTTTGTTTTGCAGGGTGCATTCCTCAGGAGAGGAGCTTAAAGAGTCTTGTAGTGGTATTCCTGGGGTTCGGACCCCAATGGTCATGTCAGATTTCAGACCACTTGCTTTTACAAACGAATAAAAAATGCACAAAGCCCTAAATGATGACATGAAATGGCTTTGTGCTCTCCCTTGTGTTGCACACATGCAGAAGAGAATCCTTTTGTTTCTCAGGCTCAAGAGCACCCCTGTTTATTTTTTTTTCTTCTCCATTTTCCCTTGAATTGCTTCCATTATGAGAGGAATTGCTGCCTTTTCTTTTTATAGGCTGCTCTACTAACAGTTTATTCAGTTCATTAGCACAATTGCTGCTTTTTGGGTTCCTGCTTTCCAAAGAAATTATCTCATCCCTCCGCAGATGTCTGCAATGTAAATCATCAGAACAAGGCCGGCTATACCCCCATCATGCTTGCTGCGCTTGCAGCTGTGGAAGCAGAGAAGGACATGAGGATAGTGGAGGAACTGTTCAGCTGTGGGGATGTGAATGCTAAAGCCAGCCAGGTCAGTCAAACAACACCATTCCCACTCCTATGGCTTTTTATTTTTCCTTCCACACTCCCATCCCTGCTCCCTCGGTTCAGCTTTAGCACTCATCCACTCCCACCCTCTGCGGTCTTTCCTGTTTGTGTATATGGTTTTGATTGCTATATACAAAATGTAGCCATGGAAGAACAGTTGAAGCTCAGGTCTGGATCTCTTCTAAAAGTGAAGACTATACTGCATGAAAGAACCATTGCTGAATTTTAGGAGGCATTTACAAATCCTGTACCATTTAGTTCCTTCCAAGGAACTCCAGATGTCTGGCAATAGATCCAATATCTTCCTTTAATTTAATAAACAGCTATGTGAATGTGGGATATATTATATATAAAAGGTATCTCAGTTACAACAAGCAGAGCCTTGCGAGTGCTGTATAAAATAAGTCTTCCCCTCCCTGCCTTTCTCCAAAAGAAGCAGAGTGCCAAAAAAAAGAGGTCTGCATGCTTGGCCGCTGATTGTCTTTGTGGTGATTTAGGTTTTCCTCTTCTTTCCACGCAGGCTGGTCAGACGGCGCTGATGCTGGCGGTGAGTCACGGGCGGATAGACATGGTTAAAGCTTTACTGGCCTGTGGGGCAGACGTCAATATCCAGGACGACGAGGGCTCTACAGCTCTGATGTGTGCTAGTGAACACGGACATGTAGAGATCGTCAAACTTCTGCTGGCTCAGCCTGGCTGTAATGGCACCCTGGAGGACAATGTGAGTTGCCTTTCCAGATAGTGCTTCTCCACTCTGGAATGTTTTTCTTATTTTTTTTTTTGATGCAGTGGAGAGCTGCTGAAAGCTATTGATGTGAATCTCTGACTCACGGGGCCAAAGTACCAAATGCGTGTTTCCTCTGCTTAGTGGTAGCAAGTGCTGTGGTTATTTGGCCAGTATCTCTGCTTTTCTAACAGATCTAGCCAGAAGCTCTTTTTGTGGTTAGCTGTCGATGTGCAGCGGCCAGAAGAGTAAACTATTTGCTAGCTCATGGTAAAACACCTTCCCTTCTCACAGCCCTTCCCCCTTTCCCAGGACTCTTACAGTTTTCAGTTAGGACCTTATGGGGTGACTTCACAGCACTTCTGTGTCCACGGCAAACATCAGCCCTGCTCACACAGTATCTGCTCCGTGACTTTTGAGAGAGGTTTGATCTCCGTCGTGAAGCTACATTGTCCTGACAATAAGCAGATACAGGTTGTCACTTCAGTGACAAGTGAGACACTTGCATATTTCTTGTTTGCAAGGATCATTGGAGCCTACGCTGTCAGCAGACAGTTTGATCTGTAGACTTCTCAAGCTTGAAATCGGTGACTTAGCTGGTTTCTTGCCAGTACTGGGTTCTCGTTACCAGCACCACTTCTTGGGTATGTTTCCTGTTCTTATTACTGCTTTCACCTACTGGTGACTGAAATGGAGCCCAGGTTTGGGATTTGTGAAAGCAGCGGATAGCTCTTTGTTAAATCTGTTGCAGACAGGCAGAGACATCATTTGTGTTCACTCACTCACCTGCTGCAGGAGCCGGCCTGGTTGCCCGATGGTGCCAGCGGTGCAGAACAGCTGGAGGGAGGGGAAAATGTTAAGACCACCTCAGAGGAACAAGGCCTTAGTGGGACAGATCTAGGTTACTGCAGCCTGGATGCTGTTAGTACTGTTAATCACCAAGTCAGTAATTAAAGTCTTCAAGGAGACACAACCTTAACTATTTGGTACTGTTTTTTGATATTGTTTCCCAAGCACAGTTTGTCTGCTGCTTACTGACAATGGATTTGTCTGTGCTGAGAGATTACGAGATTTTTGGCGTTATCCTAGCTATTCTGAATGTGACAGTGATGTTTTTCCAGTCAGCATGATGGGTAGTAAGCTGAGCTTCATCCTCCCACTGATGCGTGCCACTGACAGTGATTCAGCATCTCTCTTTAAGAACTTGGCTTTTCCTGGTGTTGACAGTGGAGTTTTTGTTGTTTGTAGTGCATTGTATTGCACTGTAGTGGACAGCTCTTCTAGATCCCTTCTAGATGCTCAGGACAATTAAGATTTATGTATAAGCACTCCCTGTAGTCTCATAAGAAGACTTTCCACTTGGATGCTGTCCATCATGTTCCGTACTGGAAAATGGGTTTACAACTGTAAACTCTCTAAACTGGTGCTGACCTCTCTTATACCAGTGCTGTGGCAGCAGCTGGAAAATGTGCTCCATTCAGAGAGCCAACATAAGAAGAAGCAATCCCTATGAGAAGACGTATCAAATACTGGCATTATTGTGGAAAATACTGTGCAGAAGAGCCAAAAGCCAGGCAGTGGACCAGCAAGCCACTGTAAGATTTGTGCCAAGATTGTAACTGCCTGCCTTGTAATTTAGACACCATTGGAGAGCAGGGGGTCGTAGCCATGTGATGCATGTGATGTCAGGAAGGGAGGGAAGCAAGAAGGTGGAATTGGGGATGTGTCAGCTTCGTACAAGTGTGTCCCTCTGATAGATGAGTGGTTCATATCACAAGTTGTCTGACATCTGCTTCTTCCTGGACCAAACATGGTCTAAAGGGAAACTGGCAGGTCAATACATTACCCTTTAGGCAAAAGCAGTCTTTGCTTCCAGCAGGCTCAACAATTATGGTTTCTGAAAGCAGTATCTTCTGAAAAATGGAAGCGACAGTATTGGACCGTCTGGTCGAAAATCCATCTGATTGTAGTTAAGACTTCCATCAAGGAGCATTTGGATTTATGAATCAAACCACTCTTAGTGTTAATGGGAGCTATAACACAACAATTATCATTATAACACAGCAATTATCAAGATACTTGATTAGCATTTATCCCTCCCTTATCTTTCCTTCCACTCCTCACCGACATTGTAGTTTCTCTCAGACAGACCAATCTTGTGAAATCACTGGTCTTACACAGCACTGCATGTAACGTTATTGTGGTAATGGCATGTTCATTCTGCCTCAGCAATAACCGAGACTACTCATTGAGAGAAATTATGAGGCCTCTGACAATTGGACTGCCTCGTAAAACAGCAATGTAAGGCTTATTGTCACTTAATTATAATAAAAGAAGTGAAACAAGACTCTAAATAAGCCCAACTGTCTGTCTGAGAGTGGGGCCTCTGCTTCGTAACTTTCCATCTCAGTGGGCTGAGGTCTGTTAATGCACACAGCACTAATTCTCTTATTTCTTCCTTTCTCCTCTCAGGATGGCAGCACAGCACTTTCAATAGCCCTGGAAGCTGGACATAAGGACATAGCAGTTCTCCTTTATGCCCATGTCAACTTTTCCAAAACTCAGTCACCGGTTAGTACCCCACCTCCTGTTAGTTTACATTTTAACTTTCTGCTCCTGAACATAATAGTAAAACATAAAAAAAATCATACTGCCACCCCCAGCAGCTGTACAGCACATGAATTTTCAAGTTTATTCATAGGATAATTGTTATGCTGTTAAGTGGAATGTGCCTTTTAAATACAGGTTGTCCACAGAAGGCTGAACTCTGGCTAAAGGATATCTCCTCCGTATTATCTGGGGGTGAAGATAGCATGCTCGCAAGGCTCACTGACTCTGGCTAGTGTACAGAGGTGCTGTCACATCACTGTAATGCTAATTATTGACCTGGTCACCAAAACACAGCTGTTTCTGGAGTTACAGCTCTCCTAGGTGTTCTGGCAAATATCTACCTCCAAGCACTGACTCGCCCCCTTGATAAACTGCTGCTAAATGTTTCACTGTCTAAACAACATGCACTCTCATTTATAGGCTGTATGACAGCTGGCACTGTTCTTCCTAAAATGAAAAAAAAAAAAAAAAAGAAAAGAAAAAGATTAATCTGTGCAATTAAAGGCAAGGGATTGAACAGAGTGCCTGTGAGTGCTATGTTCTCATTCGTATGGCTGGAATAATTTCCCTTTGATTAATTGTTCTTTACTCTTTTCTAGGGCACTCCTAGGCTGAGCAGAAAGACATCTCCTGGTCCCACCCACAGAGCCACGTTTGAGTAGTAGTGCATGAATATCTGTAAAAATCTCTACGCCATCTTTAAGCTGCTAAATGTTACTGTTTTACTGAGACAGATACTGAATGTAATTGTCTTGTGCCTGAACTCACCAGCAAAGTGAAAGCAGAGATCTAGTGCTAAAGATAGAAAACTGTAAACTTGAAGCAAGCATATAGTTAAGTAGTGCTCAGCTGAGAACTTTAGCCAGAACTGTTCTTTTGCTCACCTGCTCATCTTTCTGTACACTGGCATGCATCCTATTTTTCTTTGCTATAGATTATCCTTTCCTGTGTCCTGTGCAGCCTCAGACGTTGAAAGCTATCCGTACAGGGATGTCCCGGTGGCCTGTTTTTAATCACTCTAAAACATATTTACTGTGCCTAGACTTTATCACAGTAAACTTTTCATAAATTTCATTCCAATGTGTTTTTAGTTACTTTGACATACAGAAGTTGCAGTTGCTTACATAGTCAGCTCCGTGGATCTTGAGCTGGTGGGTGAGTGGGTAGGTATTGGGGATAGAGCCTTGTGTCAGGTCTGAAGTTCACTAAATATGTTGTTGCTAATTGGGGATAATGTATAACTTTTTATATGAAAGATACTAGTATCTATAAAATTAACTCACACAGTATTTTCAACATTTTATATTCCTTAATAATTAAAAACTACATGAAGAATTAAATGTCCTGTTACCATATTTTTATTAACTGTGTCAGTCTATAAGCTCCATACATGTTTATTGGAGAGTAAAATTAGAGGTACCAGCTGTATATTCCCCTTGAGTGGAATTGAACTCGATGGTTCTCGGTGCATATTTATGGAATGCTATTACCTTGTCACATTCACTTTAGTCATGTGTATTGAAATGTTTGAAGTGCCTTAGACTCTTGCCATATTTTCAGAATAAAATTTCATTATGCTGTTTTACTCCTCTCCTATTTTACCTGTGATTTGTCATCATCTAGATAGATAAGTTGCAAATTACAACTGGCAGAGGCAAAACAGGATAGATTGGTAAGTCAAGGCAAGGAGGAGGTTCAACCCTTGGAGGTTCCTGATGCGAACAGCATCTGTTCCAAAACCACCTTTTTCATGCTGACTGGCAGAGTAAAAAACTTTGCCCAGAGTGATCTGCCTTCACAGGGCTTGCACTTGCTGAAAAGTTTGGACCCTTTGCTGTTTGGGAGAGAAGTGGCCTCTCTCTTGGCCCTGTACAGCATCATGGGGGGGTTCACCAAAGGATGGTGTTCAAACAGTTTGACCTAGCTCTTTGTTACCAACTGGAATAAAATCCTTCAAGCTTTATCTTCCAAACAATCCTGGCACCTTGATGAAGGGGACACTTTTTAGATGGCACCGTACACATTCTAAGCTAGTGTCTCTGTATCTTGTCAGTTCGGACCTAGCTGATGAGACAGAGAAACACGCTTCAATGCCTTTCTTCAAGGGACCTCTACACTTCTGTCCTCTCTCCTTCCCTCCCTAAGTCCTTATCAAACAGCTTTTCCCACCTAGTCCCTTGGCCTACGTGAACTTGGCAGGTTGCACTGCATGAAGTTGCTGTGAGCTCTGTCGGGTACTGTGTGATAGCAATGCCAGGGAAGGTCCCCTGGGCAATCTCTGTTGGGGAGACACTTGTCTTCACATAGCAGTTCCAAAAAATGCCCCCCTTACACCTTGAGGTCAGTCATTTTCTACTATTGCATACCTTTTCTTCTCCATCTTCGCTTGGCATCTAATTTTGTGTGGCTGCTGTCTCACCTGAGTCCTACCTGCTAGTTAAAGAGGTATGTCACCAGCATGCTACATCACCGTGAAAATCAGGTGACATGGGACTGATGGCAAATGGCAGCAGCAACTATAAGAATTTAAAGAGAAGCAAAGGCCCCTTGCTTTGCTAGCTGCGCTCTGTGGAGCAGGGAGCTGGGCTGTGTCCTACATGCGCATCCACCTGATGACCTGGGTGACCTGGATGACCATGATGCAGTGCATGACACCAGCACAGGCTTCCCAATAAATTCCTTGTTCATTTAGGAGCCACGTGGGTTTCTCATGCAGCAGAATTAGTCCACCTTGGGCATAGCAAAGAGTGGCTTTTACTTTATTTTCAGATTTGTTGGTCTGCTACCTCTTGCCACAGTTCAAACAACTGTCCGGAAAGCAAAGTCAAGATCATCTGTTCTTGTGTTTATGAGTTTAAAACACACACAGTGCTGGAGTTATTCAAATCAAGCTGATGAAGTGAAAAAAAATTTGGAGTGCCTCCAGAACTTGTTCTAATTTTAGAGAAAATCCAGTTCACATATTTATACATGCTTGCCTGTATCTAATTGATTAAATTCTTGTTTAGTGGAGAAACAGTAAAATGCCAAGACAGAATTTGGACCAGAGATCTGTTTATACTTTCAGTTTTACCAAGAATATAATTTTTATTTAGCACTGGTTCAACCAAAACCAGTCTAGTCGTGCTTCGTTAAGGAAGTTAGTAACAATACCTTTAACTCTGGCTTATATCTCATGACAGTGGTTTTAGGTAGTCCTGCGGCGAGCAGGAAGTTGTACTTGATGATCCTTTTGGGTCCCTTCCAACTTGAGATATTCTGTGATTCTGCGACAGCAGTTATAAAGCCTGTAGATTATGCTCCAAAGTCTGACAGAGTGTGCTGAGCTCCCCGATAATGTCTTCTTCAGTAGTGCCACTGTATTTCTATAGGAGATACCTTAATTAGAAACATGTATAGTAGATCTTTACCCCCATAATAGTTTTTTAAACAATAATTTTTGTTGCTGCACTGCTGTCTTGCTACTGTGCTTGATTTGCACACATATGTATTTGTACATACTGTAGCCTGAGGCTAAATAAAAATTTAGAAACGCCTGTGAACTGAGCTTTTCAGAGCAGAGGGCCATGACTGTTATTTTCTGGGTGGGCATAGGTTTCTGACTCTCCCTCCACAAATCAACGGGAGTCCTGGGTGCCATGGAAGTCCTGGCTGCACAACTATTGTAGAAAGGTTTAAAAATACTGAGCCAGTGGCTTCAGTGACTAATGACATGGGGAGAGTCACCAAATGTACTTTAATACTTTTTTTTTTTTTAACCTGGAAAAAATGGTATAGGAAGAGGAATGCAGAAATAAACATTCCTTCCTTTTTTTTTTTTTCTTTTCTCCCTTACGCCCTTCCTGTAGGGAATTGGTATCAGAAATTGACACATTAGGGGTTAAAATTTTCTAAGTGATTGCATTGCTCCTTGACTGGCAGGAGTCTGGGGAGGAATCTGAGCTTCCAACAGCATGCAAGAGTCAGGTTATGCAACTCACAGTTCCTGGATATATTTAGGTGCTGTTTTCCTGTTAAGCAAAGGGGTTGACCCAGCGCTTGCTTCCTAGAGCTTTAGAACATGTTCAATGAAGCTGTGGACTCAGCATTTCTGTGCAATGTTCAGTCTCTTCCCGAAAGCTCATTGTCTTGCATTAAAATGCCTTGTAAGGCAAAGTGCCCCCAGTTTTAGCTGTGTCCTGAAGTAGGCCATGGTGGCTATGCCATGTCAGGAAGATGGCCAAAACCAACACAAACTTTGCATGTGTTGGTGGATATAGGTGAAAAGCACAGGATGAACTGACTATTTTACCCAAGTCAGTGAATGTCATTTCTGGCCTGAAGTCCTTTTAGGAGAGATTTAATGAATTGAGCAGATTAAAAAAAAAAAAAAGAGAGAGAGAAAGAATCGTTGCTTCCTTTAGCTGTGTTCTCTTGGATGGCCCTCCTGTCTCCAAGAGGTTGACACCTGAAGCAGTTCACACTGTGAAAGTCAGGCCTTTCCCCAGGAAATAGTTAAGAGGTTCCCCAAAGTGTTTGTATCCACCAGTTTTATCCCTGCAAGCCAAGTTTAATTCCACCTGCTAATGCTGGATAGCATTTATCACAGGTGCTGGGGTTAAGGGGTTCACCATTCATACCAGCTCCGAACTGAGCTCCCCCTACACGCCCCCCCTGGCATTTGTTTTTCAGTTCGGATCAGATAATGATTGACTCTTGGTATATCCACGCATGATGTTGTCATGACCCTTGAACTCCCAACTGTCCGTGAATATATAAAAGCTCTGGCACTTTTTCAAGACTAAAATAGGTCACTGTCTTTTCGCAGCTATACTGTCATACATTAAGTGAAGCTGCCACCTGTAGTGACCCGAAGACATAAGAGGCAAGGATTACTGAGTTTTAAAATGATGGAAATTAGCCAGCACAATATTGATCTACATGCAATGACTGAAGAAGGCATTTTTGCAAGATGTATTTTCAGAGGGGTTATCTTCTTGATACAGCTGGAAGAACTCAAGTTATTCTAGAAATAGCTTTTATGTCTGTTTCTCCTGGTGTCTCATACTTTTGCGCTGAGAAGTCTGGCTGCTCTGGGTCCAGTTCAGCCATGGTGTGAATAATGCAAGCCTTGGCGCCGATCCCTGACACACAGGACTGGCTCTGTTTGCTGGGATGGAAGTGGCCCAAAGGCTACAGACGTCTTCCTGCCTTTGAAAGGCAGCAGCAGAGCTGGCCAAAACAGCATTCATGCTCTTACTGCAGCTGCGAGCAGCTCTCTTCACTGGGCTCTGTGTCTGAGTGTGGGTCTGCAGGCTTCATCCCTTCCTGCTCTTCTGCCTTTATTCATGTCCATTGAACGCAAGCTTAACTACAAGCATTTCCTCACTAGAAAGAGAGGCTTTCAGATGTTCAGTCCACATGGGGATGCTTGGACCCACCTCTGATTGCCCCTGAGAGCCTGGGACAAGGGACAGAGGTAGGAGGTCAAGGAACAATGTTGGAAAACATGCAAGGAGGACTTTGCATTAAACGCTCTTAGAGATGTCCACAATGAGATTAGAAGAAAGGGCTACCCAGATTCAGGTTTGTTTCATATTTCAGTTGGGAACTGTAGAAGTATTAGCCTTCACTACTTACAGCCTAATGCAATGGCTAGGGAAGCCAATTAAAAAATTCCTCCCAGTTTCACTTCATGTTGGCTATTTTGTCTCTATGCATGCACGCACTGAGCAGAAGTGCCTGGTTAGAGCTGAGCTACCTGGCTGCTGTCTTTTTCCATCACTTGCTCCACGTTCTGTTTGGTTGGTATGACATGATGCAAAATAGCAGTACCTCTTCTCAACAAGTACCACTGGACTGCAAGGTGCTGCTAAGGAGCTGCCAAACTACGTGCTACCTACAAGAACACTTGGGAACCTCTGTATGAGACACTAGACAGAAAATACTACACCAATTTTTAATTTTTTTTTCCAAAGATGATCATAATGATTTATTAAAGTTGTTTGTAAAATTACATGTCTTTTTCCTGCCAGATTTTTAGGCAATGAGAACAAGGCACATGAGTAAATCATGCCAGAAGTAGTACTGCCTTTTTGGCTGTAGGTATTCATTGGTCAATATACCAGACAGTTCTTTATTACAGGTGATTAATTAATTCGGTGCCTCAAAATCTCTGTTGTTAAGTATTCTGCTTCTTTAATGGTATGGAATTTCAGCTTTTCCTGATAAAAGAGCGGCATGTTTCCTTGCTCCTATCCCATGCATGATCCCTGGAGGGATCTCAGAAATGAGAAGATCATCAGGGAAAATGGGAGCCTTCAGGCAGCTGGTACCTGCTGTGAGCACTTCGGCTGGGGCCTCAAAGGCGGCTGCGAGGGCCATGGGAGAGAAGCTTGAAAGACCTGTATTATTCCCTCTCATCTTACCCACCTGCATTTTGCTTGCTTGCCCTGTGCTACTCACTGAGTGGTGGCCTTTCTGCTAGGCCACTTCTCACTGGGAACCATGTCGGTGCATTTTCTGTTTGGGTAACCAACACAGCCAGCACCAGCAAAGATAAACTGCCTTTAAATAATTCTTGCTATACAAAACTGCCCTTCAACGACCTCCACAGGAGAGATCTGCAAATAAGGTCATTGTTATACTCTTAAACAGAGTATTATTAAATACATTCAGCCATGAATAGCAGAAGTCAATCTCCATGTCCTCTGAACACCACTACAGCCATTTGCAGGATTATTACTTAGATAACATAAGGGCTAACATTTTTTCAAAGCAGTGCACATGCTATTGTATGATCTGCAAATGTGGATCTGAATGGAAGTATCAAGAAGGTATTTCTAGGAGATGTACTGGCATTTTTTTTCTTCAGCTTTTCACTTAACAGCTTTAGCCACTGTTGCAGAAACATCCCTTGCTGCATTTTCCTGACAAGGTTTGACTAGCCATAGTTGAAAGGATGGGTCACGCTCCCCAGCAATACTGTCCTTTCTCACTCAGCTACATTAACTTCACTGAAATAAAGACATACCTTTTTTTTTTTTTGCATGTCATGGCAAAGTTGCAGATTATTAATGATCCTTCTCTACTTCCTGGCCATGGTATCGCACCTTTCTTTGAGGCATGAAAAGCCACCTGCTGTTTCTGGCAGTCATCCTGCAATGCCCCTGCATTGCTCTTGGGCATTTTCTGGGACTAGAAGAGCAACTTTTCTCCATTCCATGGGGTGAGCGAGACTTGGAGCCAGCCATTTACAACCCCGTGGTACTGGGGAGGTGTGAGCAGGCAGGGGCTGGTCCAGGAAATGCCTCCCTCCCCACCGTGCACTCGTTCTTGCAAATTTATGATGAGAATTTTCCAGTCCAACCACATATATCTGCTCAGAGGTCCTTTATTGTGGTGATTTAATCTGCACCACTAGCCTAGCAGGAGGAGCAAGAAGCATGCTAATGTCTTCTGCAGTGGATCCTGGTCTGGGAGGAATGTAAGCAGAACAGCTCTACAAAGACATTGAGAGAGATTAGAAATACACAATGATAATAAAATGAGATTTGGTTCAGGAAAATCAGACTGAAGCAACTGAGGAAAAATAATAAAAGTTTGTGGGAGTAAAAGAAAGTTAGAAATTCATAATGTTGCAGAACTTGCCAGAGAGCAAAGTAAACCAGTCAGCAGTGCAATCTGAGTAAAAAATGGACCAGTGCTGTCAGTGTGATGAGAGTAAAAAATGGTCAGTGCATTATTTTTTTCGTCTACTCTGGATGGATCAGAGAGGCACCTGACCCTGAAGATGCAATGCAACCTGATAGTATTCAATGGGCAGTGCAGTGTCTTCACAGGGAGACAGCTCCAAGGGCTGCCACCATCAACCTGACAAACAACAGCTGGCAACGAGTTGGAAGCTGAAAATAAGAAAGAAATTTTAAAGGACACTTTTGTTTTGACAGATCCTGAAAATAACAAATTTAATGCAGTCCAGAGTATGTGACTGCTGAGATAATGAAATGTACAGATGATTTGCAAAGGGGCAGTAAAGCAAAGATCTATAGCTGAAGGTGAGAAAGTTTTTCAGGTTAGTTTTGCAAAAAAACAGGTTTTAGTTCTTGGGAAGCTTTTTAGATGAACATGAGCTTGTTACCACCTCTGTCTGTAGTGTCACAAAATAATTTGCCTATTCTGGCTTTGGTACAACAACTCATCTTTGGGTCAAGAATTGGAGACAAAGGAGACACATGTAGCTCTATGAATGAAAATCAGTAAGTATGCGTGTGAGTTTCTGAAAACGCACTTCAGGTAAGACCATCATTCCTGTTTTTAAGCTGCATGAACAAAATCATCCAGTGCCTTCCTGCCGCGACCCATGGAGCTGCTGGAGATCCCAGTTCGCTCTCTCAGGGTGCTGGCTGTCCTTCCCCCCCACCTGGCCCCAGCCTCCCCCATCATGTCTCCATGGAGCCGGGATACCCCTACAGACGGGATAAATCCCGCACGGCTGCAGAGGAAAACAACCAGACTCTGACACAGCAGTTAGTTACTGGGTTTTGGTTTGGGTTTTTGGGAGGGGTTGTTTTGGTTTTGCTTGGGGTTTTGGTTGTTGGGTTGGTTTTTTTTAGTATTCTAGTATTCATTTTCTTCCTCTTGTAATAACCCCATTTCAACTGCTGACATTTCGGGGCAGGGTATGGTACAAGCCAACGTATGCAGCTCCTGGCTTTAGATACTTACTTTCTCTAACTAACAGCACCAAATTAGTAGCCCACGGCTTTCAGCACAAGTTTTGTGCTTATCTCCTGAGATCTGGGTTCAGGAAGTGGAAAAATGCTGTGGCCTGTGCACAAGCACTGCCTTTGAAAGAAGTGACGAGCATCGCAAAACAACTGAATTTCACTGAATTTTTAGAGTTGGAAGGGACCATAGAGATCATCTAGTCCAACTCCCCTGCTGAAGCAGGATTGCCCAGAGCTAGAGCATGTCACCCAGGACTGCGTCCAGGTGGGTCTTGAAAAGCCTCCAAAGAAGGAGACTCCACGACCTCCCTGGGCAGCCTGTTCCAGGGCTCTGTCACCCTCACTGTGAGGCAGTTTTTTTTATATTTGAGTGGAACCTCCTATGTTCCAACTTGTGCCCGTTGCCCCTCATCCTCTCACTGGCAACCACTGAAAAGAGTCTGGCTCCCTCCTCCTTCAACCTTT
>BJBW01005654.1:0-37686 GCA_004320125.1 Scolopax mira
GAGGCCTCACCTCGAGTACTGTGTCCAGTTTTGGGCCCCTCACTACAGGAAAGACATTGAAGTGCTGGAGCGTGTCCAGAGGAGAGCCACCAAGCTGGTGAGGGGTCTGGAGAACAAGTCCTATGAGGAGAGGCTGAGGGAACTGGGCATGTTTAGACTGGGGAAGAGGAGGCTGAGGGGAGACCTCATTGCCCTCTACAACTACCTGAAAGGAAACTGTTGGCCTCTTCTCCCAAGGGAATAAGGCCAGGACCAGAGGAAATGGTATGAAGCTGCGTCAGGGGAGATTTAAATATGAGTGCAATTTAATCTTGCTAATCAGCGCATGGGTAAATAATATTCTGGCTGTGTGAAACTGATAGATACCTCTTCAGCGCATTGTTGGCTTGATTGAATGGTATATTTTTTAGTTAAGAATAGGTAAAGGATTTTTTAAACCATATGGTTAGTCGGAATAAGATTTAAAAGCTTGGATAACCATTTCTTTAGGAAGGAGATGAAAGATATGGTTAAACTATGAACCATGAAGCTTCCAGTCTATGTTACTGGGCAGCAGTGCTGGAAAGCAAGTAAAAAGCTTCGTCTTCTGCTGGATAGAAATCATCTGATTTGCAGCTTGAATGTATTCATGGTGAGTTTCTACTCACTTGCTCTTGTGCCAACAGTGCCCTTCAGCTTAAATAACTCTCATTCCTTTCTAATGTTTACCCCCCAGTGTGTTTAGAGATAGAAGTCCTATTCTCTCTCACTGTGTGTTTTATTAGGCAAAACAAGTCCTTTTCATTTATTCTCCACTTATAAGATAGACTGTCATTCTCCTGCTGAGAGGCAGGGTATGATTTGCTCAAGAACAACACTACTGCAGCTGCACAGCTTCTGAGTGACACTTGGGTTGAATCTGCCTGGCTGGAAGCATGTGAATATATATGTCCACCTATGTGGGCTAACCTTTCTTAGCCTTTTCTGTATCTTGATTTTAATTAGTCTTTAATAAAGATATATAGCCAGAATTATAGGTGTGGAAGAAGGGGTGTTGGAAGGATGAATGGTCCGTGGTGAGAAGGGACTGAATTAAGTCTGCTGAAAGAATGGGCTTTCACAATATTTGCCTGTCTTAAATAAGCACTTTATAACATTTTGTTACTGAGTGGAATTTTGAAATTTGTTAAGAATCAGCAATAATTTTCTGTGAAGAATTTATGCAATGGATGAAATTAAGCAAGAAAACTAAGCAGGATTTTAAATCTATAACATAGTGGACATATGTCAAGACATCAAAGTGAAAATATATAGAAACAGAAGATAATACTCTCAACTGTCCATAGTATGTTTTCATACTTATGAAAGCTATGCTTCATAGCTTGACGTTTAATAATTTCATTTGTGTAGAACTGAAAGAGTTGTTTTTTGTATGGTCATTGTGGTTGGTTTGGGGTTTTTTCCCCTTTTATGGCCCCTATTTTTACCCTAGAATTATAATCTCTATATGGAAATCCATATTTAGAATCATCAGTTCCAAGTCTTTCTTTTCAATTTGCAAATTTTTTCTTCACTTCATTATTACACAGCTGAAGTGGCTACACCCTTTCTATTTCCCTTCTTCTAAAGAAAAAAGAAGGGAATTTTGTTGAAATTTTGTCTATCTGGAAGAATTATAGAATGGAATGAATTCTAGTTTTGAAATGTTTGGCCTACAATTTGAATTCATTTTATTTCAAGAGGATTTGGAGTGGAAAGTACCCAAATAATATACTCCGGGTCTCTCCCTCCTCACACATGAATGACAAAATATGTCAAACTAGGAACAATTATCTATTTAACTTTGGCTTCAGAAAAATTTTCTCATTAATGATATATGTTAAAATATTTCTGATACTGCGATTAAGGTAAGCAACAATAAAGATGTGCTTGAAGGATCAGGAAGGTTAATTGGACCCTAACATTAAGATTTTATGTATAGTGGACTTCTAGAAGACAAGAAATCATGCTCTTGACCCAGACTGACCACAGAATCACAGAATCACCTAGGTTGGAAGGGACCTTTTAAGATCATCTAGTCCAACCCATGAAAAAAAACCAACCCAAAACAACAACAACAAAAAAACAAACCAAAAAAATCCCACACAAACCCCACACCACACCCAAACAACACCAATCCACTACTAATCCGTATCATATTTCTGAGCAGGTGATTAATAATGAATATTGCCACCTTGGAGAAAACCAACTGTGCTTCCACTCTTCCACTACACATTCTATCACATATTCGTTTCTTTTGACACAGCTGATGGGAGAGTTAAGGAAGTAATGAGCAGGATGTCCCTACTGAAGGAAAACGTGCATGGAAATGTCAATCCAGTGATGTTCGGTGTGTTCCAGTGTTAGTAAACTCACTAAACTTGTTTTAGAGACCAATCTCTGCATTTCTGCACCAGTTTTACAAGCACTGTCATGGGTGTCACTTGGGAAAGTTTGAAAGAAAACAGTACATAATTTCTTTTGTGTCCCTAAATCCCATGCAGTAAATAATCCAGATTTTTTTTGTGATTGTGAGACAGTAATCTGTGAAGTCTTGGTTTGTTATACTTACTTCCTTGAAGCAACATTTCTAGAAACATCTGTCTTAGTTAATTGGGAGCTGTTGATTTAATCTAAATGAGCATATGTGGAGGGAGCGTAAGAAGAAAGAGGAACAGGAAGGAGTGAGGAAAAGGGAGCATAACATCTTTCTCCATTAAATGCAACTGTATATTCACTGTTCACTCAGAAGTGGTCTGTGACACATAGAATTATTCCTGTATAAATTACCATTCAGTTAACTATTGCTCTATGACAAGATGTTCTAATAGCAGTGCATTGTCATAATGTCATTGCAAAGCTTCATGATGAATTTGGCAGATGCAATTTCTTTTTGGAGACATGATAATAAGAACAACCTACGCGTTATGTAGTATAAAAAATCACAGTAACCAAAGTCTTCAGCTGACACAGTGACACTGACAGAAATATAACATAGATTTGTATAGAGATAGTAAAAGGAAAAAAGCTTTGAGGATAAACCTGTGGATGAATTTGCTGGGCAAGCCAAGGTGATATTTGTTTCATTCATGCCTTAATAGCTAATATAATGTTAGAATTCAAGGTGTTTGGTGAGCTACTCAAAGTTGTGACAGAAATTGTAATCACTGACAGTTGAGCAAAAGACTTGTAAGTTTGCAGCAGCAAAGTATACGAAATGGTGCCTAGATTTCTAGAGTCTATAGAAACAAATAGGCGATTCTGCAATTTCTTCAGGTTGGAAGTAGAGATTGTCATCTAACTAACAAGTATTTTCCCTTTGGCTTAAAGAAAATATTATGTTATTAAAAATAGGGTTAGAGCAAATGGAGGTGGATATGGGGAATTCATAGTTTTCAGTAGCAGCATACTGTGAGTCCAAAGGGAGAAAAGAAACTAGTTTTTGGATAATTCATTTAAATCAAGTAGTTTTTTAAGAATAAGTTAACCAATTTTTCTGATTTGCCTGTGAATCTATGAAGGTGTTATAAGCCTTAAGAATGAAATGTTATTTTTAAATGCATACAACTACTTTTTCTTTCAACAACGACACAAAAGCAATGGGAAAAAGCTTTATAGAAATTACAACAAACGTCAAAACCAAAATGACTTTGGACAATTTATTTATATGATAAAGAGATTATAATGAATGACCTACCCACACTTTAAGTGTGAATCGAACTCTATGTCAAATAAATAGTTTGAGGTTACTCCGTATAATTTAATATTTATAGACACATTGCAATGAATTTTAGTTTCTCTGCTTCTGTTAAAAGAATCAACCTTTTGTCTGACAGACATTTTTGGACATTTTCAAATAGTGTATTTATCTGTGTGAGATGGAGAGATCTTTATCATTATATTCTTAGCTATATTCAGTATATAGGATACTGTTTTGCAAATTTTTCCTGTAAATTCACTTTTGTGAATACTGTTACACTTTGTAATTTGTATTATTCATATAATATTTACATAATATTTATACAGGTACTTATTTATATAATATAGAAATATTACACTTTGTAACAGTAATTACATCTGGACTTTTTGAAGGGGTAGCTTGATTTCAAGAGGTAGAGATGAGAGATTTTAAGGTTCTTCATTGTGCTTTATTCTCTGGGTTATTAAAACAGGATTAGTTGAAATAACTGGGAAACGATGGAAAAAGTACCAAGATATTTTTTTACTGGTGTGGCAAAATGACACTTATTACTGAAAAGCTAAACTTGTTGAAGGTTTAACATTGTTTCACATCAATGCTAGGATTGTCTGAGTAAAAATTCAAGGGCCTTTAAAGAGCAAAACATTCGTTTCTACCTTACCTCAGGAAAATACTAAAATACAAAGACATAAATAAAACTGTATACTGAAGTAAATGACTACTGTGAGACATTTCAGCTCAAATTCTGGAATTCTGGCAAAGTATAAGAAGTTAGAAATATATTCTTAGACTGGGAAAATCCTGTACAGTTCTTAATGATATTGATGCTACTGGCCTCAGGCCCTCTGTTCTGTTTTTTATAGTGCTTTACACATTCCTGGTTTAAAAATCTCTAAATAGAAATGGGTTAAGCATGGTTGGTTCTAATGGAACAAGATGAAGTTTTTTTCTATTAATTTTGCAGATTTTAAACTATAGTTCTGAAAATTATAATTTAAATTGTGAGACCATTTGTCTCTGAAAATCAAGCAGCTCTCTTGTATGGTGATTTATATGAGAATAGGATTATGGTAAGCAACCTATGTGATCCAAAGAGGAATCCCAAGTTCTTGAAATAATCATAGACTAGCCTAACAGTAATGATTGATCACAATGATTTAAGTCTGAACAACTTGCAATACACTTTTTTTGTTTAGCAATTGTATCTTGTTTAGCAATACATTAAAATAGAATATTCCATAAAAATACTTTGATTTTATGATCAGAAAATTTTTAACCTGTAATGTGAATTCAAGTAATATCCTAGAACTCAGTATGGCAATTGTCATGTTTAAAAGGGAGGAATTAACTCTTCTTAACCTTTTAACTTGTTTATTTATTTATTTATTTTAAAAAGTATCATATTAATGAAAACCAGAATTATGTAAATAGTTTGGGTGGAATTCAGTTCCAGATAGACACCTTAGCTACTCAGTTGAGCAGAAAGTACATATCTACTCAGAGTGAGCTTACCACTAATTCTAATGGATATTAACACACTTAGCTTTTATGTTAGCACCAAAATTTAGTTGTCTTCATCTTGAATGGAATCCCCATCCATTCAGAAAATTACTGCTTTCAACAAATATCCAGGTTCTCTTCATAGATTGCTTTATGATTTGAATAATATACTTTTTTAGCAGTTAAGTAATTTTATAAAAGCAAGAACAATGAAAAAAAAAAACCCACCCCTTCACTAGCATGATTAAATTTGATCCAGTTCTTTTCATTTTATCAACTCCAAAAGGCTTTTGTTAAAAATGACTCCAGCAGATAAACTTAAGTTTTAACCACAGCTGTGTATCTGCTGAATGTAAAGCCTCTTGGATCTTCTCAGGTGGGATTGTTGCCTTTGAGAAGTTGTGCTGATAAAAATAAATTTTCAATAGACTGGCTACATTCATGCCATCTGTTATGATTGCTTTCTGCCTGCTAATAGGTTGTTCAGACCTGAAACACTCATGTGCCAAATAATAATTGGTTTGCTGCAATTGGTCAATGAACAAAATAATGAAAGTGATATCTTTTCCTTCTCTGTGTCTTTCTTTGTGCCATGTGAGGCATGGTAGACAGGCCTCCTTTCTCTGGATCACACCTCTTAAAAGTGATGTGACAAAAATGAGGATTTTTTTTTACACACTTTGCATTTCTGATTGCCAATAACACAGGTTGCATTACATCAACTAGCTGAGACATCAATGGCCTAAAGATTATTTAAAATGTTAAACTTCATTTTTTTGTGTATGCATACCAGGAAAATAAATAAAAAGCTATACTGAGCTTTTGTAACAAATATATATACAGAAATGAAAGTTTTTGTTAAAAACCTAACTGTCTCTTCTAGTTTAAACATTATTTCTTTAGTGATGTTTCAGAGCAGGAGATAGAGGGAATTATTGTGTTAAGAAGCAAATTACCAACTCATTTAATGTCCTTTACCTATTCAAAGTTAGCTTTCTTATTAGATTACAATATTTGTCAAATGTTACTTTCAGCATAGAAATGAGGTTATATGTATTTATTTGAGTAGGACCATGTTTGGCTAGCTCTAAATGTATTAAGGAAAGTCAGTTATGAGCTCTTTATGAATAAACCTTATTATTTGTGCTCTTCTTTCTATAATTAGAGGTTTCCTGTGAATAGTTTGCATTCCAAATATTTCAAGTTCACCTTTAGCAGTTCTCATGCTGCTTTCTCTTTTTGACTGGATTCTATTAATGTATCCAAAGACACTTGGAGAAGCTTTGGCATTGATGAATAAGAACTAGCTCTTCCACTGACGGCGTTTTTTGAGTTATGCTTTTGGTTTGACTGACAGGTACTGTTGGGAATCACACAGATTGAATAGTGTTGAAGCAGTAGTATGGAGCAGAAACATGTTGTTTTCACAGCTGGAAATGCTCAAGTATATGGCTATGTCTTTTTCTTCCTATTAAGAGCGAAACTGAAAGGAAATAACCTACTAGATGTCCAGAATTACTCAAAGTTTGTAGCTGTATCAAAGGTGTCAGCACTGATCTGCATTCTTTATTTGAGTCTAAAAGTCATAGAAAAGGAAAAAATGTCTTATTCCGACTCATAAAATATTCTCTCTACAATATTGTATTTGTTCTCAAAAGTTCTGTTGACTGCTGATTTGAAATGCTGAACAAGAAGTTTAATACGCTGTTAGCTTCCCCTTTGTTGAGCCACCAGACAAGTTTCTGCAAGTTTTTCCTTATATGGGTTTTCTCTGTAAATGGTGTTCTTTTCAAAAGGGACTAATTTTTAGACTGAGTCAGACTGTGTAGAGGGTGTTAGTGGGTGTTACATGTGAAATTTACATAAAAACTATGCTGTGCTTAGAATAGGAAGAAAGTTTGGGAAACTGGGGAGACAAACCCAGAAATTTATGTTTTATTATTATTTAAAAAATCTTGGATCTTTTGAAATTTATCTAATTGGGTCAACACCATAACAATGTATCTGTCTTTATTTTGTGCTGTCTGTGGTCATCCTCACTGCATAGCACGCATAGTTCTTTCTTCTTCTTCTTCTTTTTTTTTTTTTTTTTTTAATAACCTAGGTACCATTTTTAATCTGTTTGAAATACCTAAAATATACAAAATACCTAATTCAGTCTGTCTTCCAACAGTTCTTATCTGTTCCTTTACTTTCTCTTTTTTGAAAATATTCTTTACTTTTACTATGTTTCCAATATATTTGTGATAGTAATCAAACTGTAACCTACACATGAACCATAAAAACCTATACATATTTTTTACTGTATTGTGTCATCCAGTATTTTTTTAAATTTTAGTTCAACAGCTATGAAAAAGCACATGAATTGTGTGTACAGAACATTTAATAATCACAGAAGATTTCATCACTTCCCTGTCCTCCAATCACAGTGTTCTATTATAAAGCATACAAAATAGAAAATGTAAGGGTGTGGGAAAATTGTATATTTCAGTAATACAAAATGTGCCACACCTAAGAAATTTGTACACTAAATTAGTTTGTTGTTTGCTTAAAGCTTCACCTTTAAAATCATATTGTTTGGCACAGGGCAAGAGCTTAAGTTTAGGAATTCTAACAGCTTAAAGCATTCTCAACACAAGTCCCCTGGTGGGCTTTCTTAATCCTAGACTACTCTCTGGAACAGGAGTGAAGCTAGACTACATGATTTTTATGATGCTTCAAAATACTGGTGTTCTTGAATTCCCAAAGCATATGAAATACCACCAAGTGTTAACTTGCTCTGCCACCTTCCTTTTAATATTATCTAAATTATCTAAATATTATTCACAGGCTGAAATAAGTTTTTAACTGATACAGTGGCATCATAAACCTCTGAAATAAGTCAAACACTGAGTCTCTTAATGATGAATAAATTCAGGATTATAAAAGTTCTTTCTTCCTTACTGTTCTCCTTTGTTAATTCAATAGATCTCTAACCCTTGTCCTCTCTTTATGACAGTTCTTAGCTGTGTATAGTTCTGTGAGACTCAAAGTTTCATAATTATTTAAATACTTTATTAGGAAGATAAAATCTCTCATGTACTAATCAAAAATGCAAGTGTGAGTATCCAGCAGTAAAGCAAGCAGTTCAGATTTTCTCTGTGTGGAAATGACTGATACTTATACATAAATAAATAAAATTTACTTTTCATATATATTATATCTAAGTATATCTTACAGCTTCCATTATATACTAATATTGAATAAGTGATTTAAAAAATGAATGATAGAGCAAAAAGTAATATTATATTCTTCAAAAATCAACATGATACTTGATGCACTAAAATTTTTGAAAAACTGGTGCTAACATTGGTATGTCTCTTAGAAATGAGATGTAGTTTAGTCAGATTATGCAGTTACAGTTAATTTTCAAGCCATTTTTCCTGGTTACACTAATTAATCATTGCCAACTGCCAAACTGAATAAAAAATTTACAAGTTTGATGTCGCATATGTTCCAATTGCAATCACAGCAACAAGATAATGATTCAGCGCTGATATGCAGATATTATTGGTTAAACATATGATAATAAGCGGTAACACATTTATTCTCACTTTAGAGATACAGAAATTAGTAGAGAACGTCACAAAAACTTGCCTTCTATGTACATTGCTGATTGAGGCAAAAAGTAAAATAGCCATTGGAGGAGAGATACTGCTAAAACAGAACACTCCTTTTAGGTATCATAATAAATTTAACTTCTATAACCATTTCTGGTAGTATGTAGTCATCAGTTTAAGCTTTTAAGATCCAAAATAGTTCTGAAAAACATAAAAAAACCAGGAAAAACTTGTAATTTCCTGACAGTAATAACAGACCTTTATTACCAGTTGCCTGTGGCAGTAAAATATACAAATACTCAAGGCATACAAGGGCTATTATTTCTGTCCAGGTAGTACGGTAAAATAAATTGGAGCTTTTTATGAAGCATTTTGTTGACAACTGAATTGAAATATTTAAAAAATAAAAATATTATTAAAATTATATTTCATTTATCTGAATTTTGATAAAGTAAAGCTCTTGGTTTAGCTAAATGCCTGGCTTATCTTTAAGAATAATGAACCTCTGCTCTTCTTTCCTAGGCTTCTGCTTCTCTTAAGGCTTCAAATGCATTGAGATCTGTCTTGATCATTGAAATTCTCTTGTGTATAAAACCAAACTCATTACTGCAAATATGTTTACTTAAAGGAGTTACGTATTAACAACTATCACATTACTAATTTACTAGCCTGCATTCTGTTTTCAAAAGAAATCTAACTTTTAGCAAGAACAAATGAAAGAAACCTGGGGGAAGAAGAGACCGGAATTAGTATGTTATAGACGTATATTATTTGGAGATTTTATTTCATGACTGTGTAACATTGCACAGTCTACCTCTAGAAAAATATTATTTGATTTCATATTTCATACTATCTTTCCACATATACATCCTAACTTCCTTGTCATTTGATTATATGACAGTAGTAATTAAAATGAAGATATGTCAAGGTCTCAAGTATTTCTTTCTTCTATAAACACGAGGAATTAGTCAAAAAAAGCATTAAATAACACATGGAATCTAGCCCAACTCTTTCTAAGCTGCTTTTCTTTCATTTGTACATCTACTTTAGAACAAAGCACAAAATTAATAGTACCACAAAGCTGGATACTGAAATTATTCAGTTGTATTAGTATGTGAAACTCAGCACCCTATTGGAAAATGCAAACTACCAGAAAACAATTCTTTCACATCTCAATAAATTTGTTGTTTTACTGATCTCAGTGCAATGAGTGCACCTGTTGAAAAGTGCAAAACTCAATCACATCCTTATGATATGTGCTTATTATGCAGATATTTTATAAATAGTTTCCACAGACCAGACCATGTTAAGGACCATGTAGTGGTTTTGGCTGGGGATACAGTTAATTTTCCTCATAGTAGCTAGTATGCTGCTATGTTTTATATTTGTGCTGAAAACAGTGTTGATAAAATTTCATTTTAAAATTTCATTTTAAAATTTAATTTTTGTTATTGCTGAGCAGCGCTCGCACAAAATTAAGGCCTTTTCTGCTTCTCATACTACCCCATCAGTGGGTAGGTTGGGGGTGGGCAAGAAACTGGGAGGGGACACAGCTGAGACAGCTGATCCCTGCTGACCACAGGGGTATTCTATATCATATGATGTGCTCAGCAATAAAAGTGGGTCAGTGAATGCCTGTTTGTGTGGGGTTTAGCTGCCTGCTGGGGTTTAAATCACAACAGTGAGGTATTGCATCTTAGAACATGACAACTGCACATGAATGTGTTTGAGAGTGCAGATTTTCTGTTACATGCTTTCACTTTAAAAGCCAGTGGGTTGACTTACTTAAGACTACTAGATAGCAGTAAGGTATCATAAACATTTATCTAGCTGACGATAAAACTATGGAATGAGTTTTACCAGATTGGTTTCTGAACTGAATCCAGCTCTTTACAAAATCCAACTATCTATCCCCCTAAGAAAGGAAATGAAGACATAATAAGGAACGACTCAGTCTGTAAAAATTTAACATCTCTATAACTTATAGATTTATCTAAGTTAAGTGGATCCTCTTAGGACCCATACTTACCATGGATGGTTGACCCTTGAAGAGTCTTATCATGTCTGAACACTGGCAACTTAAGTTGAACATTCGTGTACTTTATTTCTTCACTTCTTTTATCTATTTCCTAATGATATATAAAGTTTACTTTTCCTGATGCTATCTTTGAAGTTCTGTATATAACTGTCTGAGTAACTTACAACCATAGTGACATATCTTTCTTCCTTTGCAACCTGTTGTGGTGTTTGTTTAAGAAGGAAGCACCTGAGCAGCACTGATGATGGTTGTTCTTATGCACCTGCCACCTAGAGGCATTAGAGATTGGTCCTTTACTGACAGCTGCTAATACCTTCAGCCAGGTATTGAGTAAAACAACTGCAAATAAGCAAGGTCAAGGGAACAAATTGGTTTGTAGATACTTGTGTTTCTAGTCTGTTTTACACAGCACACCACTCTTTTTAAGAGGTTCAGTGTTTTATTTTGTGTTATAATAAAATTTAGGTGTAGAGATTTGGTGTCTTATGGTTCTGATTTTTTATGTTTTTTTCATTTTAAGGAAAGACTCGTCCAGATCAAATTCAAAGCTGTGATTGAATGATTTTATTAATTGACATTAATTTTGCTAAACTTGTATAGAGATTTATAGTTATTTCCACTTGCAGTTATGAGACATGAAGTACCTATCTAATGTCAACATCAGATAATAGGTACATCAGCATCATCAAGAAAAATGGTTGTCTGGTCCAGAAAGGTTAAAATAAATCAAATGCAGAGAATGCTGCAATCTGTAGGCTTCTCTGAATCATCAAATAGGTGGGCAAAGGAGATGCAGGTTTTGACTCACTACAGCTCTTAGACTCTACTCTTACAATATAGACCATTCTGGAAACTTATAAGACAGACGGAATAGACCATCTGAATGATAGACCATATGAATTCTAAATATACCACAGAGTGGTTTTATGGTTTCGATCTAAGTGTAGAAGTTCTGTGTTCATCTTCTATTTCTTTTATAGATAATTTTCTTTTAAAAATTATGCTAAAAAGAAATTATCAAGATTTTGTAGTGTATTTCTTTGTGTTTTTCTTCTTCTTGTATTTCTATGTACATGTAATAAAGGGAATGTTGGGGTACATATAAAACATCACACGCATTTAAATGTATATGCATAAAATTGGTGGGTGTGGGGACAGTGTTTATGCAATTATGCTTGTCATTAAGCTTGTCAAAGTGGGACACCATTTTGCAATGGAATATCTCAGGCTCATTGGAGGCTCTTGCGCAGCTGCAATCTGAACAAGAGCACTGTTTGAGACATACATAGCATAGAAAACAACAACCACTGATCCTTCATCAATATGGTGACTAATCTCACCCTGAATCTTAGCATAAAGGTGTAACAATGCAGTACAATACACTGCAGATTGCTTACTATCCCTTAACCTCAATGTAAAAGTATGAGTACACATAGACTTGTGTCTAAAAGTATAAATACACATAGACTTGTGTATTTATACCACTAGCATACAAATTCTAATTATCACTGTTTATTAAATTAACTAATTCTTCCCAGTGGATGTAGAGTTGAAGGCTTTAATTGAGAGATGGCAAACAGAGTTGATAACAAGTCGTAAACCACATACAATGTTTTGCTAATGAAGATTTCTTTCATTTTGTGGTCCGATAGATTTGTAAAATGATCATTCAAGGGAAAATTAAAAAAATTAATTAAATTTTATTTTAGCACCATAGTGATTTTACATGTCCTTGCAAGAATGAAGTAGAGTCACTGTGTCTAGAATCTCAAACCTCTAATCAGCATTATGGGGTTTGTTTTCTTATTCTTTTATTATTTTAAGTTCACTTCAGTAATGTGTTTAAGCACAGTAACAAATATTGCATTCCTAAGGCTCCTGCTCCAATTCTTGTTTGATTGAAGGGTTTGAATATACTGTTTTGGTAAAAATTGACTAAAAAGTCATGAAAACCTCATCTCTGGAGCATGGTAACATTAAAGTGGCTCATCTATTTCTGTGTGCAGTGACAGGGAAGTGACCTGGGGTTCTCAGCATCTTACCATAACTACTAAATAGTGCTTTTGTATACACATTTTAGAGGAAGCTAAGAGATTCTCACTTTATTTTAGAAGAGAGCATTTTACATATGATTGCAGACAATTTTCAGTTAATTCCTGGAAAATAAAAGAAAGGCACATACATTTTCATAACTCCTGACTATCTTTTCCTGAGTATTAAAAATCTTGGTGGCTTGTCAGGTATGGCACACATATTACTTTTTCATCCTTCAATAATTATGTTTTTTAACAAGAAAGATGTTGCAAAATATTTTAAAATGTGAATAGAAATAACTGATTGAACTGAATCATAGAATATAAATGTAAGTTGTATCTTATAAAAAGTCACATATTTTATGTTTTGTTCTAGTAAAACCTATCATTGATACTTTACATTAAACTTTGCTTTTTTTATAGAGAGTTGTAGTTATCTTAATATCCCTCAAGATACAGCTTTAATTTTGAGTCATAGAAAAAGAACATTTTCTCTTTAAGTGCAGGTCAGTATGCTCTCTGAGACAAACTATTGCATTTCTTGGCATTTTTACAACAGACCCTAAATTATTTCTTGACATAATTGCTAATTGGGACAAAATCTCTTCCAGGATTTGCTCTTAGGTTAAGTAATAAAATGAAATTTAAGAAAATCTGTCAATAATTACTATAATATATATAGTTTGCTCCTAACTATTTTCAGTTATTATCTGTTTTAAAAAACTGGTGAGATCTGCATTCCTATTTAAGTGCATAGTTCATTTGGAATTGATATAATTTTTTTTTTTTTGCAATCTTGATAGCACTGTGGCAGTGCAATATTATATGTAGAGTTACAAGGGGATTTAGGCAATAACTTCCAAAATATAAATCCTCAGAAACCTTGTCTAGTGTGAAAGAAGCTCAGTTCCTTGGGCATTTAAAGTTCTACTAGCAAAATCCTATAGATATCTAATTTTCTGCTGTGGGGCATGAACAGATAGTTGAAATTCTGACAACACTAGTCTGTTTGGAATCTATCTCATCTCCTGCCTAAACTGCAATGAGAGTCATAAATTACAGGTTTCTGTACCTGTCTCTGCACAGAGATTAATCCTGAAGCCATGTTAAACAGGAAATAAAATGGAAACTTTCAGACTTTATTGTGTAGCAATCTCCTGTAACATTTTAATAAATATAGAAAGAAAAAAATGGATAGGATACAGCTTTATGCATGACATGGTATATGAAGCATGCTACTGAGATTCACAAAGTGATTTAACAGTACTATTAGACAACAAAACTTCCTAAACCTTTCAGTTGTCTCTGTGCTGCCCACCTAGTCTTTTCCATTTCATGTATGTCATATATTCTTTTAAAAACCTTTCAAAAATAGATTTAACGCTATATATCTTATAGAAAATATGACACCAGATCTGGATATGGTGGGGACCCCATTACAGCAGAGTCTAGTAGGTAAAATAGCTAACCTGAAATAAAATGCACAGCTGAAAAATTTCCTTTTCTTCCTAAATAATTTTACTGGGAAATTGTACTCCAGTTGTCTCTGAAATACATGGCATACAAAGTCTGATATTCTCTTCACTTAAAATTTCTTAGAGAAAATTCTTCTCCATTCAATGCAACCTCCTTCCATACAAATGGTTATACATGTTATGTACAGAATATTTTTCCAGGAAAAATACATATATTTTAATAATGATAAAAATATTTTCATTTGGAATGGAATTTCTGGTGTTCTCTTCTGCTATTTGGTTCTCTGACTCTCTGATTTCAGATTACATCCTGTAATTCAATGTCCATTTCTATGAAGAACAATTCCTAAACTTTTCTTTTGGGTTATGAATTAAAGAAGCACTATGCAACAAAACTCGAATAGCCTTTTCAGTATTGAGGGATACATAGAAAATGGTGGGATTACACAGAGGAAAACATTACTTTAATATATTTTCTGAGTACTCATGTGGTAACAATGATTTGTCTTAAGAAATGGATGTCATTTCTTAATGACATTCATGAAAATGTCTTTTTCATTACTTGTACATAAGCTCGCACAAGTAATACATAATGAACAGTCAGTCTTTATTCAACTTCATTGTGCTTTTTGTGATTTCTAAACTTCTATCACATTCCCTGTAATTCTCTTTTCCAAGCTAAAAAGCCCTTGACCACCAACCTTCTGAATATATGCAAGCTGTTCCATACCTTTGATCATCTTTGTCGCACGTCTCTGAACAATTTATGTTTAGCTGCGCTATATTCTTTCTGTAGATGAGGGAGAATATCTACATACAGTGTTCAATATGGGAGCAACTCATGGATCTGTAGAGTGGAATAAAGATGTTTTTCTTTGGCTTGTCCTTCTTTTCTAATAAAAAAACCCAAACAAATAAAATGCAAGAAATTACTCTCTACTGGTTAGCCGGTAGTTTCGTGGAACTGTCTGTTACCAACACCACCTCTTCCCCTAACAAGGTCATTTGCTTGGTTAATAACAGTCATTTCAGCATCTCTCATGAAGAAAATATGTGAAACTGTGATTATTCCAGGTAAATCACTTTATGTTTGTCTACATTAAGCTTCATATGAAATTTTATTGCTGAGTCAGTCAATCTTACAAGATGCTTCTACAAGTCTTCAAAGAATGCCTTCATCTTTAATGCGAAATAGACTTCACTTCTCCTTGGTGTGTTTTGCTGTGTTATGCATGGCTATGTGGAGTAGTACACATCCCAGCTCAGGCCTCTGCAGAGTTCTTCTGGTGATGTTTCTTTGTTGACTGTGGGGAGACTCAAAGTATACTCTTAGCATCTGTTTCCTGCCTTTAATCAAATTATTTAGGTATGCAAGGATCCTCACACTTCTGAGGTTCTATGCCCTTATGTTAGGGCTGATCAGTTTCCTTTATCAAAAGTATGTTGGCGATCCATGGGAATTATATCATACAGTTTGCTTATATTCTTGTGTGATTAAAAATTATGCCAGATGATAGACAACCAAGGCCACAACTGTCTGTAAATAAACACATAGAAATTTCATGGTTTCAAACAAATTAATATAAGAGCTAGGATGGATAGCACAGTGTGCTGAGTTAGTTGATGTGGAGACTTATCTGGAGACTCTTCACTGTTTCACCTTGTTATTGTCTGTATTTGCTTGAAAGGAAGTGACATCAAAAGCTTCACAGGAAGTCCAGGAAGAAGAGGAAATAACGAACGTCAAGAAAGTATTTTTTTTCAGAATATGAAGATGCTGTAACTGCCTTCCTAAAGAGTTTGCAGCAATGAAAAAGCTGTCATAAGTGTAGAAGTGATGAATTTTAATCAGTTATTATATATTGAGTATTTCATCCCAGTGACAAGCATTTTACAATTATATTATTCTGTCATTGCAAACTGGACTTAAAGAACAAAGTGATAGTATGTCTGGTTGCAGTTTTGGTAATCCAGAATAGCTGTTGAAATGCAGAGACAAGACAGCAGTTAGTTTGTTTTGCTTTTTCTCACTTCAGTAATGACTGTTTGAAACACAACAGAATTCAACCAATAAGCAATCACTTGAAAACTCCTTTGAAAACACCCTTTGTTGGAACAGAAAACTCTAGGTGAGTTGGGGTGGAAGAGGACTCAATATCACCTATAATGTTTAGGTAATCATTTTTTCACTGAAATAAGAATTATTTCTTTACTGTATTTTTTTCTGTCTGTATTGTGTCTTACAGAGGTAAACTATTTTTATGAAATAAAACCCTGGATATTTAAAGTATCTGGGGAGATCTTGTGTATGAAGCATCTATAAACGAAAAGCCAGCTAATAGGATAAGTATTGGTTAAAATCAAGATGGAGGGGGGAACCTTCACCTGTCATCATGCTCTCTGCTAAAGTATTCATTACTAAGGGAAAAATAAACACTTATATCAACAAAATAGTAGTTTAGCAACAGTAGATCATATATAGCTACAACACAGAGTATTTTTAAACACACATAACTATCAGATACCTAGGAAATTTATTTAATTTTGAAGATTCTTAGATGTCTGGGTCTTGAAGTTATATAAGTGAAATTTCTGTTTCAAAGCTTTACCTCAAAAGAAATAAAGAGGAAATTATGTTTGTATTTCAGTGCTTGAGCCAGAAGAAATCCAAATAACATTTTAGCTACATGAGCATCATATCATGGAATGAATGCTCTAGCAACAGCTTTGATAGCTCTGTAGTGATGGGCCTGTGACCAGGCTGAGCTTGGTAGGGTTTATTAGCAGGAGTGTGACCCTATGCTGATTTACTGATACTGCTCTTAAGACCTGTGTTAGATTTTTTTCTCTGTGATACAATGCTGTCCTGCACTACTTTGTGCACAGATCTTCTACTTGGTTATCCTTCTGTTGTTGTGCAGCATTTTCTATTATAAAAGATTCTCTTAGAATCTAAATACTTTTTGAAGACAGTGGGCAAAACGTCATAAATTGGTCTGCTGTTGTTTTCTGGCTATTTTTTTCTCCCAGTGAAAAACATTTTCACCTGTTTCTGATGAGAGCTTTTTTCCCACTGTATTACCAGCCTTTTTTGAAACTTCTGTAGTGACTGAGAAAGAAACAACACTTTCACAAAAGGACATACTTTTCTTATTTCATTTCCTGCTGCACGTAGGCTATTTTTCCTCTACAGAACAATCAATTTGACTGTTGTACTGAAAATTGCCACTATTTTGTATTTCCCGGCTCCCTTGGACTTCTACTTGCGTTTTTTTAAATAAAGCATAGAAAGATGTGGAATGGAATCCCAAAATGGAGTATCAAGTAACAGATGCTGAAAACAATTCAGAAATGTCATTTTGTCTAATCTTAAGGTCATCTTCATCCACTCTTTTTCCACCAGGACATCATACCTTTAGTATTTATACCAGTTAGAGGTATAAATCTCTCTTTTTCTGAAAGATAGAAATAGCGTTTCCTCAGTTTTGTGGAAGATATTTTTTCTTTATTTTCTTATCTTACTATTCCCTCCAGTCCATTCACCCCCTTTCCCTCCCTCCCCCCAATTAGGAGCTCACATCAAATACTAAGTTTTGAGGGTAAATCATTTTACATTAAATCATTTCAAAAAACAATTATTCTTTAATCAGCAAAGTCCTATCTATATGGTCAGAGTACATCTTCAGGTGACAGAAAAATACTTCTATCCATCCTCTCACATGTTAAAAAACATGCCATTAGTGAGGGGAAAAAATGTTTAGGAAAAGTCATGAGAAAGGTAAGACCATTTCTAGGACAATTGGGTCATAAAGTTCTTTATTGTTCTACTGTTTGCTACATAGATATGAATTTATAAAGACCTTGAAAAGTCTTCAGCTTTGAATCATTGGAAACATAACTGGAAGATAAGGGAATGTCTTTCTTTTCACAACTAAGAAGAGTAGAAAAAGACAAGCATTTTTCTGTCCAAATGCAGACTCAACTTTGAGACCTTATGTTGAATTTATTGTTATTTCCAAAGGATGCAGCAGTGAATCTGGCTTGTTTGGCCTTTTTAGCTGACTTAAAAGGTGAGGCTTCCTGGTTATGATGGAAAGCACCATTACAATGGTCTAAGTAATCAAGCAAGAAGATGCCAGGTCTACCTCAATATGCCAAAAAACAATTATGCAATGAAACATTAAATTTCTGATAGCAATTTTTCTGATTATTTAACAGGTATTTTTTAAAAAATGGCAGACATTTGAGTAACTTTTTTTCCCCCACCACTACTGGTCTATTTTAACATTGTCATTAGATCAAACGTTGATTAGTAAGGAATTCATCAGATGCATTCATTTATAACTATGAAGAAATGCAAAAACTTTCTTGTTCTGAGAGCACATAGAATCCATGCATTCTGACAGATATCTTTCCAGTTCTGGGGACAAGATGTGTTATGTTTATCCTTCCATTACTCACTTCATAAAAGCATAGGGCAATTCAGGCAGGAAGGAACCTCACAATGTTGAAAATCTCTAAAGATGGAAACTGCATAAGATCTCCAGGTAGCCTACTGAGACACTAAGGAATAAATACTTTACAGATAATGCAGAACAATCTATTGCAAAAGCATGAAAGATTTGGGTGTAATCTGTCTTGATTAAAAAGTCTTTCTGGCAAAGGTAATCTTACATTTTCATTTAAATCAATCAAGGTCTATATTTTCCCCTCTGCAAAACCTTTTAAGAGTGACATCCTAATTTTTTATTTATGCAGAGAGGTTTGAAGAGTATTCCTTATACTTTTCATTTCTCTCTCTGAATGAATTTTAATTTCAATTCAATTTCCAAGCAAGGTGTTTGATTATGACTAAGCATAGCATTATGGTGTTCAGCAAGTAAAATGACTGTAAGAGAAATGGACCACATGTACTTAGCATCTCTTGAAATGGCCATTCATGTAAGCAGATCTCCATCTTGAGTATTAACCTAGTGTACTATTGCTAGTTGCTTGAGATGTCAAGCTGCAGTTATACTTCATTCAGCTACTTCATTGAAAAATGGAGACAAGAGGATATACGTGAGGCTAGTAACAGTGTGTTATATGCTAAACACTGAAATACCTTCAAGTAAAAACATGAACAACACAACAAACACCTTTACCCTATTATTAGTGTAATAAGAAGGATTAGCTTAATTCTAAGCAATTAAAATAGTCCAGTTGAAATATTGAATGATTCATCTGTCTCAATAATTGGTAAATATAGGATTGCAAATTCTGGTGTGACCCAGGTAAGCAGTAGCAATTATATTTTAAAATATTTTGTCTTACAATATTTTTTCATGCTCTTCATGTGTTGTGGTACAACCTGCAAAAACACTTTTAATAAGTGTTTTGCCAGAGCAAGTTACAAATATTAAACTGAGTGCAGTCAGAACACCAAACAAGATCAATCTGTGCATCAGTTTAAATTCCATTTCTACATTTCTAGCTTTACCTGAATGGGAGAAATCACTTAAATAGATTTATGCTTTGGTGAAGTCCAGTTAGAAAAAACACTCAGATTACAGTCTAAAATATTTTTCGAAGCACTGAAGATTATACTTAAAATAAATCATATGGTCATATGGTTAAAAAGTTATTTATGATCCTCTAAATAGTTTTAGAGGGACATTGAGTAAACATACCTCAAGTCTTCTTTAATAGTGATTGCTGATTGTGCAGGAAGCAGTGTCTTTCTTCTGTAGAATTAACCACAAACAGCACTTCACTTGGGCTCATCACTTAGAAGGTAGACCGAGAAAGATCAGCATTTTATCCATTAAGCCATCAAGGTTTTTCTTCTTAAATAGTAGATAAGAAGATTTGACTTGAATCACAAATGCAAAGTTCAGCAGACTTTGTTGCAGTACATATTGGTATGCAGTGTTCTAAATGTCAGTACACAATGACAGTGTATCAAATATGTTGAATCATATCTCTGAAAGCCAGAAACAGAGAAATTTTCAGCTAAGTCCAATTTATGTTTATAAATGGAAAGCTCAGTTTGAGCCCTACTTAACTGAACTGACAATGATAGCATGAGGTTAGATTATTATATGAGCTTGCTCGTTTATCTCTAATTATATGCTAATCAATTCCATTTCTCATTTAAAATCAAACTAGGCTGTTTCCATGCAATAATCAGCCTCACATTGGAGCAACAAAGCAGCTTTATATTTACCACATCAGCAGGGTTTAATTGCACATTTGGACAATGAAAATGAAGATGGATTCATTTTCATTGTTCTTACAATGTAACAGTATACAATGCAATTTAGTTTGAGCTGACACATTTATGGTGGAGATATTAAACTGTAACATCCAAATATTTGCTGACATATTGCCATGCTATTTTATTCATATTATGTTCTAAATGATGCACATTCACTTTGCTCTCTTTTATTTTCCATCATTTAAAAATTAACACTTTATTTACACTAATTGTATTACTTTGATACAGCATAAATCAAAAGAATACAATTAGGAAAAGGTGTCTTTCCCAAAAAAGGAAGAGAAATCATCCAAATTGAAAAGAGGAGCACAGTCTTATTTCCTACTATAAGCCCCAAAACAAGTCATTCCAAGAAAAGCATACTATATTGCTAAACCTATGTGCAAATGTCAGCTAGAAATCTGATCATGTGTGAGCATTGCAGGAAAAAAGTTGGAGAGGTGGAAGTACCTTTCCTACTGCTCCTATAGATACACAGTCATGATGATTGAGAGCATACTTGAATCAGTGCAGTTAAAAGTTTTATTTCTTAATCAAGGCTTTTAATTTTGCAAACGTTTAAGTAGTTTCTACATCCCTGACTGAATATACCCAAATGTTTTACTGAGACCATTACAAGACAAAACCAACATCCAAATATTTGTGCAAATTGCTCTTTATAAATTCTCAAATTAATTTCTTCAGGAAATATTTCTGGTTTATTTGGTTCACTTGTGAAACTTTTGATACACAAAAAATGCTAAAATTATCTTTGTATGAAACCTTTATTGCAGCAGAAAATATAGCAAAATATAATACCAAATAAACCAGTTTACTGAAAAGACAAAACTAAGATCTGCTTTGATTTTTACAGGTAGATTATTTAGTTGGATTTTATTTCTTAACATCATAAAATTTTAAAAGGAATATTGCATTCATTGTACTTAACTGTTTTGAAAACCTTGAAAATTTTGAATACATGAAAATTTATTGTCACTCCTCATATAAAAAATTCCATTGTGTTTGTGGGGTACTGCGCAGTTCTTTATCACATTCTTGAAGTGTGTTGTCTGACAGGTTGAATCCATTACTGTACAATGCTGTTCAACATGCCAAGCCAATGCTTTTATTTATAGTGGTATCCCTATACAACCAACATTTGAAAACATTCAGAAAAGTTGGTCTTTGATCCAAGGCTATTGCTTTGTGAGAAAAATGAAAATACTCATCTTCTAAGTAAATTTTAAATATGAGGAGATGTTTTATAATGTTCTGTTGTATGTTATTTGAGAGTGTTTGTATTTATGTTATGACTGAACTGGTAATATGTAAGCATCATCACCAATTGTTTTTCAGTTGGAAGACGCTAAAAATCCACTTCACCATTTTTGCAAGAAGGCCACATAAAATTATTTCATCTCCTCAACTGTTTGGCAACTTGGGCAGTCTTAATTTATAAATAGCTTTTTTTCTGTAATTTCTTCAGAGGAGTCTATTAACTTTTTCAGAGTATAATTTGTTGTGCTATTCCAGTTTTTTGTTCTCAGAGTAGAGGCTGACCACTGCTCTTGAACTGAAACATGTGGGGGCTCAGCCTCTCTACTCACTCTCAGAACTGTATGCTAGAAAATTGGCCTTGTCAGATTATTGCCACAACCAATGCTTCTGCCATTAAGAAAAAGAGCAGCTAACCAATAAGACTTGAATATGTAGAGCTTTTGTGTGGCTTATAAAAGAGGGTTGTAAGTGAGCACAGCAAAGTATCCTTAGTTAACCAACTCATGAAGCTCTCATGAGCCAGTATGATGAACTTAGGCTAGGAAAAGCAACCTGAGGAAAGAGAAATGGGGCGGATCTGCTTTATACATATCCTTAGTCCTTCTTATCAGTGTGAAGAGGAGTAATTCTTCTTCCTCACCTGTGGCTCAGGAAATTCAGGAAAATTTGATTACATCTAACCAAATGTGCTCTTCTTTTTAACTTAAGGGTAGTGATGATCCTCAAGACATGACTTTGAATATAGAGATGATGTCCATTCAAGTCTTCCTGGAAGAACTCCTGTCAAAATGTGGAGCATCTATAACATTATATTTAGCAACAAGAGATTGAAAAGGGAGGTATCTCTGGGCCTTTCTTATCTAGAGACCTTTCAGTGATGGTACACTATACATGGAATAGTTGACTTTATCTTGATCTTTTGTAAGATTTATGAGATTCTATATAGGTCAGTCTTTAAAAAGAAAGAAAGCCTTATTTGAACTAGCACACATTCTTCTATGTCTGGCAATTTTGTGTCTTCTCTGTAGAATATTTGCTAATAATATGGCAAAAAAAAATACCTGAAGCTTTGCTAACACTCTCTGCTAAGCCTTACAGTGGTAATGAAATGTCCAGTTTTTTTGGGAATCCTGTCTTTGGGTCCTTCTGAGAAAGGACTCTGAGCTTTTCTTCAGTAAGAAAACCGAGAGCTTTGTTATAGCAAAAGACCACTTATAACTGTTCTTCTTTAAGGTACATCACCTGTGTGCACATTTGTAATGCAATCTATTTTTCCTCTCCTGTGGAGTTCTTAGCAGTTTTCAGTTAAGAAAGACTGAAGAAGAAAGCATGCTCCACTGCTTTCTAAAGAGAATATCTGATCATTACAGCTGAAATAGAGAAAAATCTACGACTATTGTTACTGCATAACCACAGAGTGCCTATGTATATAGATAGTGCTTTTCAGAGAATAATGTAATTTTTTTTGTTGTTTCTAGAGCCTATTTAAATGTTACTTATTTAAAAAGGGTGGCAGAGTCTTGTGGTATAAAATAGAATATTCGTTTATGCAGACTTATACAAAATGACCAAATAGTAATTGATGAAATTCAGAAATGCTGTTCTGCTTTTTCTTTCCAAACACTGTTAAAACTAAGATAGAACTTCTTTTAAGTGATTTAGCTGAAGTATAAAACAATTTCCACTACACTAGAAAGGACTTTATGAGAGTTAATCACTCTATCAAGTGAAAAAGTTTCAGTAGCTGGGCAACAAAACTACTGGTTTTCTCTGTCTTTTACTGAGTTACAAGCCACACTGAAGTATCTCTTATTAGTAAAGAACCTTTGGCTTTTTTTGAACTGTATGACTTCATCAAGAACCAATATCTTACTGCTATTTCTTAAGGTTACTTCATTATTGGTTAAAATCCCCCAAAAACCTTCTGAGAAAGATATACCATTGAAAAATTCTCTCTATTTGCATCAGTTGTGTTCAAAAGCTTAGTACAATTATCTTTTGAGTTATGTGCTATAGGAAGTTTTTGTCTTTTTTTTTTTTTCCAAATCAACTAACATTTCTTATAGTAGCTACACCTGGCAGAAGGGAATCGTTGTTGGCAAAGCTTTTTCAAATACACAATATGAGACACATTCATCTCTATTTGCAGGTTAAAGATAGATCACACAGTTCCGTGTGTTTTCCCCGCAAATCAAATGTAAACAGAAACATAGATAATTTTAAAATTATCTGGCTTTTATTTGTAATCTGAGGCTGCAGAAATGTTCAGGAAGTATGTTGATGTTCAGCAACTACATGTTTCAGGAAAGACATATTAAAAATAAATTTGTTGGAAATCTTGAAAGAAAAATGTGGCAAAGTATACTAATACTATCCAAAAGGTGCATAAGATAGATCATGTATGCAGTACAATGACCATGAAAGTGGTGGAAAAACTTCTAATTTTTCTGTATTTTTGTGTTCCAAGAAAAAATAAGTAGGCAGTAAGGATAAAATCTATTTAAATTTTCAAGACTGCTTTCAATTTAAAATTTATACCTACAGGCTTAAAGTTCAGATTTAGTAGGAGGTCAGATCAGAGGAATATGGTTCAAAGGTCAAGACCATATTTTATTATATATATGAATATTAGCCTGTAATAATTCAAATATAGCAGTCTTAGCAAATATAGCAGTTGCTATTCTGTAACCAAGATGTATTTGACTTGTAATCAGTCCAAGATTTTACTGTCCCTGCTGAGTTTTCTTAGGTATTGGCATTTCCTTTGATTATGTTTCCATTATCATTATTACTTGGCATAGCTTAAGTTAACTTGTTCTATGAAACATTGTGAAATATTTTAGATGGTTTCAGTTAATCTCTCTGTACGCAGAAAGAAATATATTTTACAGCTTCTGCATGGTTGATTCAGCTACTTTAAAAAGCTACCAGTTTAGATGTCTACTAGCCCATATGAGTGCTGTTAGGATTTTCCCTTTGTGGATGTGAGCAAGCCCTCAACCAATTCCAAATGTAGAACTACTAATGTGTTACTGAGTTAGTAAATCCAGTGCTGCAGCAGAACACCACAGTGACATGACTAAGACACCTTTTAGCTTGTCATTCAGCCACCTAAGAGAAGGGACAGAAATTCCACATGCTTTGTAGAAACAAAGTGAGAACAGAATCACTCTAAGTTTAAATTGATGAAAACTTCATCTAATTGCCCCTATTTTAGTACTGTTTGAGATATAGCACAGTAATGATACTGCCAATTTTAATGAGCTATCAAAACAAGTCAGCTCAATCATCCTTCATTTAAACTGGACAGAATATATCAAATACTCTGAACCCGTTGGTGGTAATGTTTTACAAAATAGGACAGCGATAATATTTAACAAAATGTGCAGCAGTCAGGCTTCCCCTTCATCTTCCTAAAGGTATAACAAGTCTATATCACGTACTGGAAATGAAGAAATGAGTTTTTAGCAATTCTTGTTAAATGTTAAGTTCACCATGACTTTGACAAGGGATTTAAAACCCCTTTTGATTTTGTCTTGCGAAAACGTGTCTTTAATTTCATCAGCTTCAGTTTCTTTGCCCAACCATGCTACTTCATTCCCGGCAGCTTCAATCCTGTTCTGTTTCAGCTGATGCAAGGCCATTTAGTGCTACTTCATCCTTTAACAAATCTGCTGTGTTTGATCTTCTCTGCTTGTCTGAACACATTCTTCTTCTCTATTAGTTCAGGCAGCAGTAGGATCTCACTCATCAGGACCTGCACTTGTGGACTCTGTTTTACGTTCTATCTATCTCCCACTCAGCACAGGAATGGCTTGTTTGACTTCTATTTTGGTAAGAAAACAGAGAGATCATGTAAAGCATGTGTGCTAAAAAATTCAGCTGAGCAGAACCCTGGGGAAATAGTGTGGAAAATAGGTAGGAAGAATGGAAGTGTCGGTTAGTTGAACAAGACAAATGTCATATGAGCAGAGCATCTCTAGTTACAGTATGATAACATTGGATGAGAGACTATCATATGATTGCTTTGCAAGGGTATAATAGAGGGAAGAAAAAAGAATAGTGAGGCATTCCTAGGTGAAATGAGTATATATGTAGGTATTCAGAAAAAAAATAAAGACATAAGAATCCCATGGATAATATAAAAATATATATTGCGAACTGTTTCAATGTGCCATATAGAAAAGGAGATGAAGTGACCTGGAAATTGTAATGCTAGTCTTTCATTTATTTTATGCAGGTTATTAAGCCGAACAGGTGCCAGGAACCAATTAAAGTTCACTTCTGAAAAACACTTAAGCCTATCAAAAGAGATATGATTCCATTTTCTAAAAATAAAATGTCATATTTCAGATGAACAAATATCTAGTTCAGCTCTTTTTTTTCTTTCTGAAAAGTACTTGAGAACATGAAGGAAAAGAAATAACCTGAAACAATTTTGCAGTAAAAAAAAACCAAGCAATAAACTGACTAGCAGAAAGGGAAGGAGAGAAGGGTAAATGGAAAGTACAGATAAAGAGCCAAAAGGAATGTGTGAGACAGAAGCGTTTGCATCTTTATAATTTACAAAGGATATTCATAAGTGTTTTAGTGTTGTTAAATAGTAATGTGGATAGTACCCAACAGGAATTCTACAGATAAACAGTAAAACTACAGGGGTCTGGTTTGCATTTTTTATTACTACTAATAAAGTGTTCAGAACAATTAGCGAGATGACTTCCAGTGTATTGCCTCATGCACTGTACTTGAGATTTGCCAGAATATCTTATTGATGCAGATCTTATTGAGATCTATAAAGTATATGATCATGTTAATATACAGGATTTATGAATGTTTTCTGAATTCTATCAGCAGGCCATTTTTATAAACAATATTTGAATAAATCTAGTTCTTAGGTGGTGAAAAAAAAAGTAAAAGAGGAAAGCAGAAAAAGTGTTAGCTATTATTTAAACTAGTTGAAAGTTTCCAAAGATTCACAGAATGGTTGAGGTTAAGAGGCACCTGTGGCACCCGCTCCTGCTCAAGCAAGGTCACCCAGAGCCAGCTGCTCAGATCTGTGCCTAGATGGCTTTTGAATATCTCCAAGGATGGAGATTCCACAACTGCTCTGGGCAACTTGTGCCAGAGTAAAAAGTGTTTCCTGATGTTCAAAGGGACCCACCAGTATTTAATTTTTTTCTCCTTGCCTCTTGTCCTGATATTGGGCACCACTGAGAATAAGCAAGTTCTGGGTATCTTCTGAACACTCTCTCTTCAGGTATTTGTGCACATTGATGAGATCTCTGAGCCTTCTCTGCTCCAGATTGAACAATATCAGCTCACTCAGTCTCTCTTTATGAGGAGGGATGCTCTAGTTTTTTAGCCATCTTCACGGTCTTTTGCTGGACTCTCTACGGTATGTCCATGACTCTTTTGTACTGGGGAGCCCAGAAATGGACACAGCACTCATAATGTGGCCTAACCAGTTATGAGTAGAGCAAGTATCCCTTGACCTACTAGCAATATTTTACCTAATGCAGCCTTGCTTACTTTTAGCTACTTGCTAACATCCTCATTACATCCACTTTGGAGACAAATCTAAGCTTACTGTTGGGTTTCAGTGGCATCTAAGCTTAGCTCTACAGAGATGTTGTATATTTCATGCTGTAATACTGAGTGTAGGCTCATTGGCACTGGCTTGAGACTCACAACTCTGAATAAAGCCTGTGTGTATCTCAGCTGATCTACTCCTTTGAGTTGTATGTTTTCCACACAGAAATATTAGTTCAGAAACCAATATAGCTTTGTTAATACTGCACAATGACAAGTAGCTCAAGGAAACAAAGTCCTGGATCCCTGATACTCTGAACAAATGGATCATTTAGCTAGAAAGTAATGACCCTTTTTCTCATTAATCTAATTTTGAATTTTACACAACTATAGTTTAACCTGGTAAAAATAGAGCATGTTCTGTAAATTCACACAAGCCTGTAGCCAAATGTTATATAAAATTTCTGTGGAAAAGGAGCTGTAAATCGTTAGTATGATAAAGAATTTGATTCAGGTAATCTCTGACAAATTTCTGGATAGGCAAGGAATACGTAGTGTGTAGGTGAGGAGAGGTTTTGCTTCATCATCTGTGACCAGATAGCTGTATTATGTGCAGTAATGGAACTTGAAAGGATTAGGAATCTTCATTGGTAAAAACTCCATTTTGAATATTTCTCTCTCAGACCTGGGTAGCTGCCTAAGATGATTTATGGACTTAGAGCTAACTTTTAGGAATATTACTTTCTATTTTAAATAGTTTCACTAAAGACGAGATCAGGAGAAAAAAATAGAAAAAAATTAAAAGGAATATGTGGAAGAGGAATCCTGGAAAGAAGGATAACATAACATGAACTTTTAGGGGACTGAAGACCATATCATTTGATTAGTACAAAAATTATTTATCTAACATGCAGGTTCTAGTAGGATTATAATGACAGCAGTATTTTATTTCAAAGGATGACAAGGTTAGGTTTATGCATAAGTGTGTTGTAAAGAACCATGAGATAGTTTACCCTTTAAAGGACATGTTTTCAAGACTTGAATTTGAAATGGTCATAATACTGGATTCTCAAGATTTTTTCGATTAAAATAACTGTAATATCTGGCTAATTTGTTTGTCACTACTGCAATTCTGAGGACTAAGAATACCTAAACTCAGCATCTTTTTAGAGCATTACTTCCCACTAATTTATTCCTTTGTGATGATGATTGTTCATTTTGATGATATGAATTTCATTTGTCATTCAATATTTGGAATACATTGTACCTTATATGTTTAGCCTTTGACATTTAGAAATCTCACATCAATATGGGACACAGAATTGAATAGAGGAGAGAGACTCTTAAAGTTTCAAAGTAACTCTTAGAGAGGAAAATAAAATTTCACAGAAGGTGTGTTTTGATGTTTACTTCAATTTCCTTCACTGACCTTTTGATCCTCAGAAGATTAGTGACAACCTGGGATTTCTTTCTAATAAATGACAAAAACTAAAAAGCAACCCCTGCCAGAAACCAGTGTTTTGGGTAAGTTAATGTTCACCTGGGCCTTTGTTTGCCTGTGATACTGAAAAAAAACCAAACCAACCAAAACCCCCCAAAAACCAAGTAAGAAAAGTCATAAATCAGAATTTCTTTTACATTTTTTCATAATTTAAGATTTTTTTTCAACTTCTAATAAACAAGAGAACACATTTTAGAAGACATTTCAACATAGCTAACAAGATGGTTTTGAAAGGAAAACCTTTTTATTTTCTAATGATAAATATTTCATGCTGTATGCCTAGAACATTGTCTTCAAGAGAAATCCCTAAGCATTCCCTGTAAAATGGTTTAATTTAGAACTCATTCTGTTTACTCAGACATGGTCTTGGGATATAATGAGCTTGGTATTTGAACAGTAGAAAGCAGAAATATGTTACATTTAGGGAAGAAAGGAGGAGTGACTTTTCCCCGTGAAATTTCTAAGATTATTTAAGTGGACAGAATGTAATTAATTACTAAACTGGAATTCAACCAAAGGACTGGAACTATTTCTTGCTTGCCAAAACAAACAAAAAAGACAAACAGAACCACCATGGTGTCTTTCATAACAACTGGTCAGGATTTGAAATTTAAATCATGTTCAATTGATTCAGTGGCCAGAATTTAAAATGTTAATCCCTACTACTTGTTACTTTGGTTGGGTTTTTTTCTAAATATAATGGAAACCAGTTGCTCCCGTGAATGTAACAGCCACAAGTACAATTGATCTCAGTTGCCTGAGAGTGCATCTTTGTCAACAGTGAGGGCTGCTGCTGTATTTCTGTCCAAAAAATCATATTTTTCTATGTTGTGCAGAAAAAACACTCTATGGCTTAGAAATCTGGGCTCATTATTAGCAACAAAATGCTATCTCACAAAATTCTTGTGCTAATCTTGGTTTTGTAACTAGCCATCAATTATTTGGCAGGTCCCTCTCTTCCCTTTTTATTAGTGCATTGCTGTGATACGTCCTTAGGTTGTTTGTTTTTTTCAAAATGAATTTAAAGTCCTTTTCATTGTAGTTCTAAGCATTGGTCTTTTGAGAATCTCACTGCTTTTTAGCCAATACTCATGATTAATCCGCAGCAGTATAGTCTTTATTGGTTTTACAAATCATTTTGAACATTTTGTTTATATGAGCTATGGTGCTTTCCTATCTGAAATTGCAATGCTTGCCTCTGTCAGAACTATAACAGAGTATTAGAGACTTGAAAATAGTGCCCTTAAGATCTGAAAATCCAATTAAACTTGTCCTGGAATTGCCAGTGCATGGGATAGGAGAAACCTTTGAGAAGGAGGTTAGATGGTGAATGGCAGTGTTGGCTATTAACAGAAAAGAAGCTTTGGATGAAGAATACAGAAAGTTTCTTGGCTGGCCAAAAAGGTAACATTTATTTGAAGCAATGTAAAAATATTAATGAAAGAGGCATTCTGTGAAGGTTGAGTTTAAGAAAATTGTTCACTGATTTACTCATTTACTGTGAGGGTGACAGCACTGGAACAGATTGCCAAGAGAGGCAAGTGAAATCTCTCTCTTTGGAAATACTCAAAAGCTGTCCTTTGCTGGACTCTCTGCATTAGCTTCATGTCTTCAACCTGAGCTATTTAAGTAGTATATTGTTTCTGAGTATACTAATCCTTATCCCAAATATGTTAACCCTTCACTCTTAATTGCCTATGTCAGTAATTTTTAAGATCATTAAATAATGAATTCATTCATATGACCCTAAACAATAACGAGATTATTAAAGCAGGCAGTGTGAGTTTATCTACAACATAACTGGGTTAATCAACCTAATATTCTTTTTGAAAGGATAACTGGTTTCCTGGAATTTGAAAAGCATCAAACAGTAAGAGCATATTCCAGTAACTTTCCAGTACTGTCAAAGTTACAGTGATCAAGATATTCTCTGAGCCCTCTTTTTTCTTAACGAACATCTGGTGTCCCTCCAGCTCTTTGGAGGCCTCCAGGCTTTTTTTATAGAGGCATTCTCTGTAAATAATCCAGTATGATAGGTCAAGAAATCCCTCATAACAGTGGTAGGTACCACAGACTCTGTTTGAAATGTCAGCTGTTACTTAAACCAATTTCATCTTCTCTCTGAGAATGGTAATAACATTCCCTGTGGAATTCCTACCAAATGTTTTGTGAAGTTGAATATATATCCTTGGGGAAAACTTTTAAGTTTGATTTATTGTTACAGTCATTCCCTGGAAAAGCATAAAAATGCATTGATAGAAAACATACTGTTAAATTCATAAGGCTAGTTACTGAATACATGTCAATGTTTTGAGGAGTAGATTAATAAAAGGTATGTTTTCTGTCTGGATAGCTCTCATATCTCCTGAATGCATCTTGATAATGGTCATCTTTCCTGTTTCATCTGAAACAAATTTATGTTGTAAACCATATGTTGAAACACAGAGAATTAGCTGTTCTTGAAACCCACCAAACTGTGCTTCCATAAAACCCAAACACTTAAATGCAGTTTGGTCGCAAATTTGCTGTGAGCTATGAGGTTTATGGGATTTTTGGCTGTATAGCTTAGGTCTCTTCTCCACTCTGCTGAAAAAAGTGCAGATCAAAAACCACTAGAATTGAAATCAAAGGAACTCCAAAAGTAGCATTTCCTCTTTTCCTTATTTTTGTATAGCCATAGCACCTATGAACTACACTTACATGCAAGAGGCCCTGTCTGTTAGATGTTACGCAAATAAAGAACAGAAAGATCATCCTGCCGTATACAGTTTAAGAATATACTCCTGCACTCTTTTCTTAACCCTCAGACAAATCCTTGACAATGTCATATACATCAAAGACTAGGGCTATCGACACTGGGAAAGAATGGTGGCTTGCAGTCATTAGTACACAACAGCACTATTCCAACAAGTCATATATTATAATATCTACATAAGCTACATTAGAATTTTTATACCTTCACTGTAATGTGTATCATCTTTCCTTCCCTTCTTTTTTCTTTGCACATAAATTTATTCTTACTCTAAACATTCTCTTTCCCTTTGATACATGAAAAAAAGACAATAACTGACTTATATATTCCTCCGAAGCTAAAAATATTGGAGGTCTCTCATAGTGCTGCCAGGAAACCTTGCTCCAAATACATGCAGTACCCTATAGAATTTCATCTTTCTCTGATGAAGTAATACTTAACCTGAGTGATAAGTGTTTTCCTTTTGAATAAAAAGACAATAATAATCATCATAGGCTCATACTTTAACTCCTTATTGCAGGAGACGGGACTTTTAGTAGAAAGAGTTTCCTGGTTTTCCATGCCTCTTACTATGTCACTGTTGTGAGAAAATTTTTGCAAGCTCTACAGAAGGGTAAACTCTATTGATTACTCATGACGGATTGAATTTGGTGGTGTCAGACATGTATGGCTTAGGTGGCCCAAGTTACTCCATAATCAGGCTGTTGCATATTGGACTGTTTAGACTTTTTTTTTTTCCCTCAAAAATGTCAAATATTTAATTTAGAGTTTAGAAGTCCAGGGTGTATAAAAAATAATATATATTTCAGTGTGAAAAGCTGAACCCATATGTTTCATGAAAGAAGGTTTTTTCATTTTCAGAGGCCCTTTAAGACTTGAGGAGATATACTCACTGTACTGAGTTTTGGATATCCACAAGTAATTAACACTGAGACGAGAAAAATAACCATCTATCCTGTTCAAGATGAATCTTTTTTTTTGGCCACTTTCTCTTTATTATCCTAGATCTTCAAGAATCCCACTTCTCAAATAAGCTGTCTTTCATAATTTTTTGGTACAGACAGTGAAAACACTTTTTCATGTATATAAAAATTGATTTAACTTCCTAAAGCACTTCAGTTATAAGGATGCTTATGTTTTAATACCTAGTTAAAGAAAGAGGCTCAAAAGTGGTAAACCATATGTAATATACAAATAAATGAAGGCTATATTGGAAGCCACAGGCAAAAAAAAAAAAAAAAAAGGAAAAACTATATATTTTTTTTAAAACAAACAATGTTCATCGCTATTTCTATGTATTACCTCCTCTAGAACTGAATCATTGTGAGCAATCTGATAGATTATGACATCACCCTTTTTCTTAGTCTGGGGAGCTTCTGACCCTGCACTGGGTAAGTGATGAAAAATTTACTTGACAAGAGCTATTTTTTTCCTAGCCTGGTGTGTTGGATCAGACCTGTAAAAGGCCTGATGACTGCCAGAGTCACTTCAAAGAAAAGTTCAGGAGTATGCAAATGGAAAATGATGTAGGAAGAAAGGAGAACAAGCAGCAGCAAATGGTGATCTGCTAGATTAGTTGAGACATAAAATAGGATTTTACTCCAGGAGAAACTATAGAATTGTTTATAGTTCAGTGATAATCCATTGGCAGATAGCTTTATAACCAGATTTTGATTAAAATCCATGCTCTGGACCACAAGCAAGAAAAGAAGAAAGGGTTGCATTTCATTTTCCTTCATCCTTGATAAATCATAACAACAGACAACTTACAATGTTCATGTTTATATTTGTCATAGAACTAACTTAAAACATTGAAATAAACCAACTGTGCTCATAATATTTATCAAGTCTCTGCTTGCCTTTCCCTCAATATCAGACATACAAGGATTGCCCTAGTACTTTCACTGACTTTCCAGAACATTAAATTTTTTTTGATGTGTAAGTGAGGTGGGACGTATAGCTGTAACCATCTACTTGGCTCACACAATTGAATGTTTACGTTATTGCCAGTGGAGGTTTCATCTGAGCAATATTGCATACTAGCCCTTTAAGTGCTCGGGTCAGCAGCTGAGCAGCAGCTGGAATATATTTGTGGTTTCTCACAAAATAAGCTGGCACTGAAGATTCATGTAACATCTCACAGGGTTAGGCAGACTGTCTGGCTCTGTGATTGTCCAAGAAATCTTACTGCTAGTTCTTGTTCATACTATGGTCTTGTTGCTAATATTGGAATATAAGGTGTGTGGAGACATTATTGGTAGCCTCTTGAAGAAAAGGTGTTCAGAAAGTGAGGAAAAGGAGTTATATCTGGAGCAAAACAATAATATCCCACACTGAGCCTGGAAGCTGGGTTGATTTCCATAGCATCTGTGAGGAACTGTGGCTACTTGAGCTTGTTTCTCCTGGACTTCCTTTCTATAGCTTGCTTTTTTAACTTGTAATGGAAAATTGGTCCTATTACAGTGATCCAAAATAATTGTAAGGAAAGTCAGCAACATTTTTTTTACTTCTTTCTATCATAGACTCAATTTTAGAAAAGGTTAAATGGATAGTTACTGATGCTGTATATAATACCTTCAAAAGGCATTTACTGATACCTCATCCATAATAAGAGACTAAATCCTTTTTGCTTTCAAGGTGATGACTAAATATTTTGTCTCCTTGATTTCCTTTAAAGAAAATTCAGGATTCATACTGATTAGCTCAGATAGAAACATGGAAACATTAAAAAAAAAGGATTATTTATGAGCAGACTGCATATCATTCTAACAATACTGCTTGGGAGGTTTAATATAATTGCTGATTATTCTAATCTATAAATAAAAGTGGATTAGTATATTACATGCAGTCCAAACAGATGAAACAGTAGGACGCTTTTCAATTAGTAGCTTTTTTATGTCAAAATATGTTGGTTTTTCTTTGATTTTTTCAATTCCTGCTGAGATAGATATAATATCACATTTTGGAATGGTTTTTAATAACAGTCATTCACTCTCTTTCTGTGCACATAAATGAAAAGTAAATAGGAAACATATCTTGTTTATACAAAGGTAATTTAAAATTGTCTCCCAATCGAGCTTCTCATATTGTACTTTGAGTTTTCATTTATACCTATGGTGTTTCTAGAAAAATCATTCATGTTTGAATGAAAATGTAACTTTTAAGATACAATATAAGAAAGCAAATTTAAAAAAATCCTTAGAATAAGAGCTCTTGACATCTGTAACTTCAAGTTAACATAGTTTTATCACATCAAAAAAATAATCTTCTTTTGGATTTTTAATTAAAGGGTGATTCTTGAGTATGTTCAGGATTTGTGATTTTATGATACAAACCAAGTATCTAAACCTATTTTTAATAGTATTATGCATTAAGTGATATAAAAAGCAGCATTATTATATTATTTTCATGCATTGGTAAATACATTTAATCTACCTTTACCTTTATGTAATTAAAACTTAATCAAAGTATAATCCACAGGAGGGAAAAAAAGAAAGTAAGATAATAAAAGGCTATACCTTCCATCCTTCAGCATTATTTTGAACTTCTTGGCTGTCTTCATGGATCAATATGTGATTTATGCATAAATAATTTAATGCAAATACTTTCTTGAATATTACATAGTGTGATTCGAGTTGTTTCTGAATCCATACTGTGTAATAACTACAAAAGAAGTTCTGTCAGTCCTTAGATTGTTAGACAGTTTCTTCTTTAATTCAATCATTAGAAACCTGCATTTTTATCAATTTTTAAAGATTTTTTTTTTTAGAAAAAATATTTAGAATTCTAACGTATCCTTAGGATTCTTTTTCCACTTCTACACTCAGTAAATTTTTTCCATTAAACTTTGACTCGCCAAATTTCAGAACACAATAGTGTTGTATACAAAAAGTTTTTCTTAATGAAATCACTATATGAAAAATTTTTGTTTTGTTTTACCAAATCTTCTTACAGTAGGGCAACTAAGAGAAAGAGAATGAGGCCTTCATAAAATATTTAGCCAGGCAGAGGTATATTTACATGTGTGAGCTGCATAGAGACACATAAGTCTACAGTAATGGAAGCCCTATGCTAAATAGAAACCTATTTCCTCTGTCTTTTGAGTGACACATGGCCAGTTACTTCATAGTCAATATAATTCCATTAACCTAATTTTGACAAGTATGACATAGATCTTAGTCCTTTCAAAGTAAAAAATCTTTCTTTCTATACAAAGTCCAATAGTAGAATTTCAAATCAATTTTATTTCCTCAATTTCCATCACTCCTAGTGGTATGGTGACTTCTGTAAACAAAGTACAATTTTAAAATTAATTAATTAAAAATATTTATTTATTAAAATTTCAAAATAGTTTTTGATTATAGTTCGGATGGAAAGAAACTAAGGACAAGATTTTATTAAAGTCTTCATTCATTTTTCTTTTCACTTGCACTTTTGATGGTTATTATGAACACCTGAATGAATATTCAGGTTGGATATTATGAAAATTTTTTCACTGAAAAGGTTATCAAGTATTGGAATGGGTTGCCCAGGGAAGTGGTTGAGGCACCATCCCTGGACATATTCAAAAGACAAGTTGACATGGTGCTCAGGAATATAGTTTAGTGTTGGGGTTTTTTTCTGTTTACATTTTTTTTTTTCTGTTTTTTTGGGGGGGTGTCAGAGTTAGGTTGATGGTTGGACTAGATCATCTTAAAGGTCCCTTCCAACATAAGCAATTCTGTGATTTAGCTTATGGGATTTGTTCCCGTAAGAAATAGTAGGGGTCATAAAAAGAAACCAAATTTTGCTTTGCTCCAACTAAAGTAGCAGCTAAGAAACACTCAGCATGGAATCTATTTTCTTGAATGCTGCATGTAAGGAAATGTATCAATATTATGCGTATAACCATTAAACCTTAGCTTTCCCTTAGGGCCTGATTCCAATACTTTATTCATGTAGAGTTTTAAGTAACTTGTTCAACATTCATTTCAGTATTATAACGAATAAATTATGCTTTAGCTCACTGATACATTTTTTTTTTAATAACAAAGCTAACAGAAATATTTCTTTCATAATGGATACTGGTAATATATATTGAACTCATTCCAAGCTGGTATGAAAAGACAGAAACGTTGAGTCAAGAAATGTGTGAGAAGTTGAATGAAAAAAAAAAGTTCCCATGCAGTTATTTTAAGATATATATGCATATATATGTGTGTGTTTAAGAAAAAGTATAATGGCTGTTGAAATAACAAATATACTGTAGCACTTCAGTAGTACTAGAAATAAAATGCATCCATTTCCATACATTACCTAAAGCTCCAACAACGTGGAACATTTTATAGGAAAGCATGATGTCAAATGTGTAACTTGAGAATCACAAACTAAAATCCAGCATTAAAAATGTGATTTGTGTAAACCCCACCATAATTAGTGCTGTATAGTAATGATAAAACTGCAGTTTTCATTAACCCTTCTTATCCACATGACCAGAATTATTTAGAGTTAATTCTCCCATGTATTTACCGAGAAAAGTTACTCAGAATCCTCATTTGCCTGTGCTCACAGCCATCAGACTTGACACTAGCACTGTTAGTTTCTTATTCTTACAAGTTGTATCTCAGTACCTACATTAATCAGTCACCTTGGCCTTTTTTATTAGGGTCCCTTGTTACTCTTCCTTGTAAGAAGTCCTCTTGATCCTTCATTGGACAGACATTCCATCTCTCTCCTCAGATTTTTGTCGGCCAGTACTTTCCTATCTGCTTCCAGATTTGGTTGGATGGTAGTACATACCAGTGGAGTATCATGATGATATCAAAATACTTTTCTCTAATAAGAGAAGCCTGCAGGCAGTTTCATGATGCTGTTGGCTTTTTCAAAACTTTTCAGTTCCTTCTGGCTTATATATTGAGAGAGATATATAATATAAGAGAGATATTGAGGTGTTGGAGCAAGTGCAGAGGAGGGCAACGAAGCTGGTGAGGGGGCTGGAAAAAATATCATATGAGGAGCGGCTGAGGGAGTTGGGACTGTTTAGTATGAG
>BJBW01005654.1:37903-112733 GCA_004320125.1 Scolopax mira
TCTTCCAACCTAGACAATTCTACGATTCTATGATTCTATATGTTTGATGTGGAATGTGTAGTTGACATTTTTGTTCACCTTTCTCAATTCAGTATCCATTATAGATAAATGTCCTAAGGAAAGCTTGAGCTCTACTTAGGAAGACTCCTGCCCAGCTCCAATTTCAGGGAGCTTGTGCAGATGTCTCAGTCCATTTCCACTTCTTTTCTTTCTTTACAGGTATCAGATTCTTAGCCAGTTCATCTCTTTAGTTAAGGCATATCAGGTCTATTATTGGGTAATTTAACCTCAGGTTGGCTAGATTACCAACATAAAAAAGTAGAAAAATTTTCCCTGAGTTACCTTTAACCTAGTTGTCATGGTACCAGTGGCCTGGCAACCACAGTATTGGCTATTTCACCCTGATAAGGAGATATAACTATAAAACTCAAATTTCAGTAGAATGTGCAGGGATAATTTCTTTAGCAATCAAGAGGAGACAAACTGTCCAAAATCAGAGTATTTTGTAATTAAATGATTTTTAAAGCCAAAAAAAAGGTCCTCAGAGTATTGTTAAAAGCCAATCAGTTTTGTGTCTATGTGGATTTCATTTGAAGCTGGATCAATAAAATATTCAATTGGATCAATGAATTATCTAATTCAATCAGAAAAACAGGTTTCCCAAACATTAAAATAAGCAACTAATGAATATGTATTAGTTGATTAGTAAAATATGCAGCTTGATCAGTAAAACTTGTAATATAATTAGATCACTAAAACATAGAATTAGGAAGAAGAAATGGTTAATTTGTAAAGTATCCTTGATATTTAAGGAAACGCAAGCATAAAATTATCACTTCAAAAGCTTCGATGCATTGTTTCATAATAATTTCAAAGAGTTTGTAATGTCATGGGTATGTTAGGATTGTATTGTATTGAACCATTGGTCTAAAAAACTGCACAGAAAACAAAAGACTATGATATAGTACTAAAAATAAAATTATTTGTTAATAGAAAAAAATATCTTTTGTGTTCTGTTTCTGTATACAAGATATTCAAGGTCCAATGAAATCAAAAGTACAGCAACTTTCTACTTCTACTTCAAAGTACTTTTTGAAGTACTTCTACTACTTTTAGAAGTAAACCTTCTTTCCTCATCTTGACGCTGTTCAGCCCGCTGAATCCCATGGCCTGCTGCGAAGGGAAAGGGAGAACACTCTGGATTATGACTTTCTCTTTCTGAAGGAGTTGTAGATGGTAGAGACTGTCAGCTCTTCCTGGGATGGAAAGGGGAGGAGCGGTGGTAACTGCTTTTCAAAGTGATTAGTCAAAACTGTTAGAGAGAAAATATTCCATTTCACACTCTTTTTCTTTTCCTGGCACTAGCCTTAGTTACATATTTCCTATCTTATCTCTGTAGTCTCACCAATGTAGGATTTCCCTCCGAACCATTTTCTAGACATGAAACTCTTGAAATGTTTATCATACTTAGAAACTTCAGTACTAGAAGAAAACTTAAAATAAATTAATCACAATAATTCTGTTTGAAAACACTTTAAAAAGAAACACAGTTCAAGGTGCTTTCCAAAATGCATAAATATTCTATAGCAGTCTTTGAACTTATGAACCAGGAAAACTCTTTTAATAATGTCAGACTGTCTATGGCCCTATAATGGCACGTGTATCTCTTAAGGAAGAATAACTGTAGTCTGATTTACTCATTGTCAAATTTGCTTAAATATCAGAAGCATTTTTCTAGATTGAAATACTGTCAGCCAACAGAAAGTCACCTTGGCAGTCTGCCATCTCCTTTCCTCCCCCTTACTGTGGTGCCATACAATTTCTTTGAAACAAACAGGCCACATACAGTTAGGTTTCAGTATCACTAGCTCTAATTATTTGTCGTTTTTACATCTATGCCTCCACAACACTAAATTGCTGTCCTCACTGCAAGCAGGAATTTGTTAGATATAACCTTTACATCTTTTTCAATAAATAGAAAGAATGATCTCAGAATAATTCAGCGCTATATTGTTAACGAGCTTGAAATGTCTTGCTTAAGAAATAAAAATAAATCATGGCCTTTGATTTTCAACTAAATTAAAGAGCTTCAATTATCCTTTGTAGGTGTAAAAAAATACTACTCTTCCAGAAAGAAGCTGAAAAATCACTATTCTTCTCTTTATTTCAAAACACCACAAAATAGTGCTTACAATTATTATGTTAACAGTAACTATTGTTTATAAACATCACCCATGCATTAGTGTTATTCATATTTGTTTTGTAGACACTTTGAATTTGTAAGCAAAAGTTTTTCAAAACAGTCAACTAGTGTAAAACAGCAACACTTTGATTTCTGTTTTAAACAATTCTATTGTTTTCAATAAATAATGAGTTACATTTACTATTTTCCCAAGGAAAAAAAGAGCGAAAATTCTATAACACATAACAGTCTAATTTTGATGTCTAAACAGATATGAAATGCTCTCAACTAAACCATTAGTGAGCATGTATATGTCAATACACAGAATATGTGGATATGTGTCATAAATTTCATAACATATTTTCCTCCTCCAGTCAGCCCAAATGATTCCTGGTCTGTGCTGCTTCCCTTTATCCAGTGTTTCCTATCCTATCCATGTATGATACAAGGAAGTCAAATAAGATTTGGCTTACTCAGTTTGTTCGAAATATGTAAAGATTTCAAGTAATAAATATTCCTAAAATAATACTTTTCAGCCTCTTCATGACATAAAAGAGAAACTAGCTCCAGCTAGTGCTATGTCTCAAAGGTGCTTCTCCTAGATTGAGGAGGACAGTTCAAAAGTTTATTTTCACTTTTAAGTCTACCGCTGTTCTTAGTAAGGTTAGTTGCTGTGCTGTCTGCTTTCCTGGAAGACTTAAGTTCTGCAATGTTAGTATGGACTATTACAGTTAATTCTTACCAATTCGTGTTTATTCTTCATAATACAGTTATTCTTTTGCTGAAGGCGTTAGCTAACAAGATTCTGATCACTGAAGGAAGGTTTTAATCTCTGCAAGAACACCCCAGAACTCTTAACTACCCTTCCATGATGCGCTTAAATAATAGACCATTAACTTTCTTTGTCCAGCTACTTTGACAAGCTACTGTGTGGGTCTCTAAGCTATCAAGCTGATCTCAATGCTCACTGCCTCTCCAAACGCCATTCAGGAAAATCATGCCAAGTTTTGCAGCATTTTATGACTCAATTTCTCTGATAAATAAACCTTAAAAAAATGTAGAACAGACACATCAGTTTGCCACTTGTTACCTTGTATGTCAATCCAAGGCACTAAAACCAGCAGAAGGTGCCCCAGCATCAAAACACCTATTTCACAATGGATCACAAAAGGACTAATTCACTAAACTGGGTTATGAAGAGACAGTTTGACACAATCTGATCTTATTTTTTTCTTTTTTTGTAAGAAAGCAGAAGCACAATGAAACTGTTAATCTTTTCATTTTCCCAATTACAGTAAAAACTGCTTAAAGTTTCAGTCCTTGGTCCACTCAGTTGTATTTTTAATTCAAAAGTATCTGGTCCAGGTATCAGATCTACTAAAATAGTTCCCTTAGTATGACCACAATATCAGTTTTAGACCTTTTTTACCTTGAGATGAAGAGGAAATAAGAAGAGGAAATAAGGATTCTACTTTTGCCATTTCTGATTTCTTTGTGACTGAGCATAAACACCGAAGTGCTCAGTTGACCTTGAAGAAAAGGGTTAAAGTATTAGGCATTTATTTTTGCCTTGTGGGTTTCACCTATTGTACTTTCTAAATACTAGCAAGTACTTCATTATCAACTTTTTACTTAGTTGGGATATCTTTGCTGATTCATAATACAGTTGCTATCCTCTGTTGTACATCCTAGCATTGAAATACACTATGGTAAAAAAAAATTAAATAGTTTGTTATATGTTGAGTACTTTATTTAAATTTCTTTTTCTCTTCCACCTCCGCCCTGCCCCCTGAATTCTATCATCTTTCTCATGTTGGCAAGGTTAGTTCCCCAAATAAATTTAGACAATAATATGATACTCTGTAGCATTTGTCTTTGTATTAGCTCCAGAAAGAATCTTGTATTTCATGTACTATTAATAATTCCTGATGATATTGACTTTTTCTAGTATCTTAACATAGTTTACATGATATTAATTTCCCTTTACAATAAATTTACAAGATGCTGTACATCGATATTTGAATGGCTTATTAAGTAAATACAAGAGACAGACTATTACTGCTTCTGACTTTCTTATTTCAATTGCAGCTATATGTATTTTGCTTTATCATGTCGTTTGTTGTCCAGTTTTATGAAAGTTACTTAGGAAATCATGGTGGAATCACATCTGGACAATTGGGATAGTTTTTTGTAATTGCTTTAAATGTAAATTTAAATGAAATTTTAACAATGAGTTCATACTTTGTCTTGGAATGAAGCTTTAGTAACAAAATTCATTCCAGTTAGATAACTTTTCAATTTCCTTCAGATTAATGGAGACAAAATATTGAAATAGAGTCTGTCTGACTTTAAAAAGTATATTTACCATTTGACTAAAGCAAAATTAATTACTTGAGAGTATAATGAATTAAATTATTGAGAATTGGGAATTTTCACATACTGCTATCGAAATTAATTTTTACAGGTGTTGTTAAGGGGTCATGGTAAATACAACACAGTGTTCCTGAATTTTAGAAGGTATGTTCCAGAAGATATAAATATGGTTTGGAGTTATTCTTACTGAATTAAGAATTTTTATTATATAAGTAGATGTTATTGTCCCTTGTCCCTTGTCTCTTGTCCTGTAGAAATATCAGTTTTACTCTGCTTTCTGCAAATTTTAGGTATAAATGTATGCATATAATTTTTACAAGAAAAATTAGGGCAATTAAAACTGTTAATCTGAACAAGTTCTTTATGTGTGTTCAGATGCTTTCCTGAAACTTGTGGGCTTACTGATGGAGAAGAAAACTACTTCTGTCAGTTTATATGCCCTGGAAAATAAGTTTTTTGAAAAATAAGTTTTCTTTTAAATGCAGACTTTTCTTACTACTTTTTTAAACACATTTATTCCTTTGGAAATTAATGATTCTTATTTCCTATTCTGATTTATCCACTTTAGTTTTTTCTTGGATATAAAGTCTGTTGTATGATAATTACTTGCCCCTTAGAAAGCAATAGTTACATTATTGTCATATTAGCTGTCTGTGAGATAGGCAAGTATTTCATGGTTTCTTTTACATCTTTGGTTTTCTTTTATGTTTTATCCTGAGTGTGAGACATTTTTCTATGTAAGAAACAATTTCAAAATGTTTAATATTCTCCTTTGTTTAATATGAAAGTATCTCCAGGCTACGTAGTGTCCAACATATGCTTATTTAAGTTTGAAGATTTATATATGTAGAAATGAATATATATGATACATTTTCACTTGTGAAAAAGATCATTTACTAGATTTGGTAAGAAAATATGAAAACTTTCATCGAGCAAGAGAATGGAAATAAAGTGGCATGCAAAATAGTAACTGCTGTAAAGAAAAATATAAACTGTCTTTTGCATGTATTTACAGTGGCTATACTAATACTACTAAAAACATAATATTTTTATTATGTTTCAACTAATACAAGGTTGAGATCTAGATGTCAGTGGGGAGAGCTCAAATAATGTCTCTTCTGCTGCTGAAAAAAACCCAAAGTATTAGACTGTATAGAAAGAAAGAGGAGAAAAATACTGAAAATATTTAAAAATAAATCAACAGAGTAGTTTCATAGAAAATATATCCTTACAGATTTACACTGTAAATTCACACTTACAAAACTTTATCATTGCATAGAATTCAAGGATTTGTAACAAAAATGGCTAATGGTATTGAAAAGCTTGAAAAGCTCTCACAAGAAGACAAAGGGTTTAAAATAGAAAAGTGAAGAATAAAACCAGAAATTTAAATACATAAATAAAATAAAGAATTGCAGAAAAGATGAATTTAGATAACAGGTTTTTCTAAAAATATGAAGACAAAAGGGTGTTCAATTAAAATAAAGGGTGATGGATTCAAAAGTGATGGAAATAAATGTTTTGTCAGGCAGTTCACGGCAAAAGAATGTGAAAAATATTTACTACCATATTTCAAGTTTTAAACCAAGCTTGATTTACTGAAGGTTAGCAGGGCAATTTTTTTCCCCACCATTTTTCTCTATGGCATACCTCTCCACCCCCTATTCCCCAAATCTGATATAATTTGACTAACTGGAGGAACCTCCTTCTTGGTTTTAGTAGTTTATTTGTTTTCCTGTTACTGCTTATGTTTATTGTTCATAATATAATTCTTATTTTTCTTATTTTTACTTATTATTATTATTATTATTATCTTATTCTTATTTTCACTTATTAGCTGGTGAAGTTTTAACACTGATTTCTGAGCCAAATATTTTTATTATGTTTCAAACTTCCTACATAAAAGTTCACTGGCAGTTTATCTTATTAGCCCAGTATAGTAAAATGATGGTGAACGAATTCTCAGAAACATTCACCACTGTAAAAAGCATCCAAATTTTTTTTGGCTGACTTTCTTTATGAGGTTTCCCACCCATTGCAATGAAAATCATATAGAATCTGATCTGAGAACATAATATCATTCATACCTGTTAACTAGTATTAACATGTACTACTTAATGGAGCTGATATCTAGTGTATGATAATTTAAGTGTTTTCATATAAATGTTTCTATGATGTGTTGCCTAAACTTAGTGAGTCTAATTATTACAACTGGGGGGAGTGATTCAACTCACTTTGAAGTGCATGCACAAAGTGTTATTCAGATGCCAGAGAAGTCTCAGGGGATCTTGCCTTGCCAAAAAGTAAAGGAAGAGGTACTTTGTAAGTCTTCTGTCATATCTATCAATCCCATGTGGATGCATCAGACACCACAGGGCCCTAAAGGCACACTTATACAAGAGAACAGCTCTCCAAGGTTCACTGATGACATCAATGGGTCATGTTAGAAGGTAAGATATCTAGCACACATGTAGCCAGCTACTTGTAAGAATACAAAGATGTACCTGAGTCCCATTATAACCTTTTTTTTTCTGAGCTGCCATACCCTATACACATGCTATTTCACCCAGCAGGAGAAGGAGGATGAAGGGGGAGAAAGTGGGTTGGGACAAAGTTTTTGTTGCCATTAGAAACATTGAGATGCTACTTCTACTATTTTGGGTACTGTCTTTACTTGTACAGGAGAGTAAAGAATGGAGATGAAGAGGAAACAATACCAAAATAAAAGCCCTAAATCCACTTCTTTTTTTCTTGAGCAATGGAAGTGTAGAAGAAACAAATGCTAGAGACACAGGGTAGATTCTACTCCTGTATTGCAGTTTAAGTAAGCATTCTGATACAGAGGTGTGGGAAAGTAAGATTGGCGAGGAGGACTGTAAATATGCTCAAGTGACTCATATGTGGGGTGCTGGAAAACACATATCTCACACTAATTTCCAGCAAAATGGAAAGGAGTTACAGCATGAGTGACAAGGAAGCAAATGTGGAATGATTTTGTACAAGCAGGTATGCTAAAAACAGGGATAAGCAGGATCACAACATCAGAAATGTTTCTGTGGTGGCAAAAGTTAATGTTTGCACAAAGAAGCTAACCACCTTCAGCCCCACCACCAACTCTTCATTCCCCCTCCACCCCGCCTGACACCTCAGTGCAAGATGTTGCCTGGCAACAAAAGCAATACACTTTAGAAGTATTGCCTCAGGGATACAAACTCAGTCCCTCTGTTTGCCACCTAATGATAGCAGCTGATTTAGCAGTGTGGTTGGGTACAGTTACTGTTTACCATTATATTGATGATCAATTGATTATGGCAGAGTCACAACAAGAAAGTGAAGCAGGTGCCGAATTATTAAAAATTCATTTGCAGGACCAAGTTTGGTCAAATAATAAAAAAAAATTCAGGGCCCTGGTCCTACTCTACAATTTTTAGGAGTTAATTTCTGCCAAAGGAATATTAATGTGACCAAACGTGGCATAAAAGTTCTCCAGTACCCTAAAATTCCTCTAAAGGTCTGTAACTGTTTTACTGTGATTGGCATAGGAAACTGCTGTCTTTGCTGTACCTAATTTGGTATTTTTCTGATCTGCCCATGCAAACAGCTCCCAAAAATTGTAGAGTAGGACCAGGGTCCTGTATTTTTTTTTTATTTGCCCAACCTTGGTCCTGCAAATGAATTTTTAATAATTCAACAGCTGCTTTGATATTAATGTCTCATTGCTGTCTTTTCTGGTGGTACACAGCTGGTTGATGGGTTTGATTCCTGGATAGGAGAAATAGGACACCTGATTCAAGGCATTACTGAAGAGATATGTTTATTCCTTTTTCTATATATGTTTATTGCATGCCTCTGTAAGGTGTTATGTACTACACCCTGCAAGCCTAAATGAACAACTCCAGCTTTGTAAATCTTAGCAGAAGCAGTCTCTTGAGCGAGGGGGGGGAATGAGGGAAAGTAACAGAAGATTAATGAGGAGGACTGTAAATACACTCAAGTGACTTGCACATAGGGTGCTGGAAAATACGCCTCACACTAATTGTTGCTCAGTTTTGTGTGCTCAACAAGTAGATCATCTGCACTTAGATAACATAGGCCTGGGATGGACTCAGGGGCACTTTATCAAACACCCATGAGATTCCTGCCCTGCTGTTGAAGAGATCAAAGCACAGCAGAAAACTCTGCCTGACAGCACCCTTGAAATACAGGCCCAAACAGCAAGTGGGAGCTCTCTCGCCCCCTCACTCCCTTGCTAACAAGGACTCTCTTGGTAATAAGTACTCCTGCTCCGCAGTGCCTGCATCCCCTGCTTGCCTGCCTCTGCCTGGGTGCTGCTTCAGAGGTTCCCCAGTCCATGAGGTACTGAGATTAAACTTCTTCTTTGCCCTTAATCCATGGTTTTGTATTTATTCCTGTGTCCTGTCTGCATCGGCTCACACAAGAGGTCTTCTGTGAAACAAGATGATTTTTGAAGTGGTTTTGTTTGTTTGTTTTTGTTTTTTTTTTCAGAGTAAATTAGCAGCTGTTTGCTTGTATATTTCTTGAAAGGCTTCTGTTATGAAGGGAAGACTCTATCTGAACTTTCCCAGGAATAGGGCCTGGGGGTATGGACATATCAAAGACCTTAATAATATTCAATAAATGTACAACTACTTTCTATAAACTTTCATAATTATGAAATCAGAAAGATATATCGCATCAAAGGTTGCCTTGAAGTACCATTATGACTTTATTGATTCACTTCTCAGAAATCCAATAGACTTCTTTTTCTACTTTATGATGACATGTATATCTACTTGAAGTGCTGTAAACAGTACAAAAATACTTGTCCAAAATATTCAGATATAATAGTCAGTGCCTTTATAATTATGCTAATTGGTGATGGTCAGTTTTATCAAATGTTTCATGAAACAAAAATTGAAATTTATAAATATTACACTTCAATTTCTCAGTTTTCTTTAGCTGGAAAATAGCATAGGTACAGATTAAAACTGTGTTATTTGATTAACATGATGAAATAGTTAATATGGAAGAAACAAACTGAATTTCAGGTGCCCCTTGGAAGGAAGTTATCTTTTTCTGTGGAAGGTTTCAATAAGATGTAACCCAATTTTTAAAACTAAGTTTCACATAACAAAACTGTATTTGTCTCAGTCAAATACTCCTGGACCAAGTGGAATTGAGTGTTGTGGGGTTGCTGCAGGTCAAAGAACAGGCGCTGTCAGTTGCTACATGACCTTACATCTACAGCAATGCCACACTAACAGACTTCCTCTCATGGAGGAGTTTTCATCCATGAACTGGTTCATCAACTGGAGAGTGATAAACAAGATGGAGGAGTGATCAGCAAGACTGCTGGGCCAAGAAACAAAGCACTGGAAGACTGAGTGATATAATGGACTGGGAATGACTATACTGGGCACTGTTGGGCACTGGAGCACAGAATCACTGGGACATAAATTTAGCAGCACTTGGTTGATTAGCACCATCCTTACCAAATTTAAAGAATAAATAAGGAAAAAAAAATGTATGTGGCAACAATGTTCAATTTGGCTTTTTCTAAACTTGTTTGGGTGGTTTAAAAGATCATTTGAGAAAAAAAAATACTTCAGCTCAGGTAAAGGATAAGACATTGTGATAAATGTAGGAAGCTCTGTATTGAAACTAATTCTATTCAAATATTTATTGATGTAAATATTAATATTTTAAAATCAAATTATTTTTCTTCTTCATTTTTCATCTCATTGGCTATATATGCAAAAAAAGATGTTGAGTAATTCATCCATTACTTGTCAAGTTTAATGATCTTGTGTTTGCAAAATGTAGATTGCAAGGCAAAGATATCAGCTTGGACAAAAATATAGTTTTTAACTAAAAAATGTATCATAATTATGCATTTTGTATTCATTATGTATTCATACATTTGTATTCAATGTATGTTCATTATTGTATTTCTTGGTTCGTTTTTAATTTTAATTGTAATTTCCCCTGGAAAAAGTCAAGTGTAGCATGATAATTTGATAAATCTCCTATGTTGAAGCTAAAATAATGGGTTTAGAATACTTTAAAAACCTGAATCTGTATGTGACAAAAAAAAAAAGTCCTTGTGTCCTGAAGTCTGTGATGCAAATTTTTGCAATATTTGAAAATGTAAGATGACAACAGTCCTCTTTGTGACAATAGTCAAAAGTATTTAGAAGCTTTGCTTTGTTTAAATTTTCTTTATGTAAATTACTTATAATTTTAAAGAATAAATCAGCAAGTGCTGTCTGATTTTGATGATGGTATCCACTCAAAGTTCTCCAGGGTCTATAGAAAAAAAGAAACTTAAACTTTTAGTCATCCTACCAAACAATCCTTAATGTTGTTTTGTCAAGATTTCTGCATTAAACTAGAGGAGGAGCAAGAATTATGATCCTCTGACCTACTGAAATTGGATGTAGATATTTGTAAGAAATGCAGAAAACTTAATAGTCATGTCGTACTGTTGAAAACACATTTATATGTGTCATTTTATATGCATGTGTATATATTATATATGAGAGATTTCAAATGCTTCTGTATTTGTCAGGAAATTAGAGATTCATTAGCAATGTAAGTTTAGGGTTAGAGGTTGTTTTTCTATTTTAGAGCTAAGCAGAAATTATTCCTATTTACTGGTCTCCCTCAGCTATGAATATGATAGCTGATGTATGTGTTGCTGAAATATCATCAAATGACTTTGATGTGTCAAATTAGAGCTAAATATCAGTGAAAAATCTTCCTGTATGACTTTCTTCAGAGATCTCTTAAGGAGAGGTCAATTGCATAAAAAAAGTCAGGAGCCTGAGATATCAGAAAGTGATATGCTAATGACAAGTGGGTACTGTGTTTGACAAATTTGGCTAGAGACAGTAATGGTTCTACCTTTGACCTATTTCACCAGTGGAGTAGCTGTTCATGTGCATTTCTTGTTCAGCATCTTTTTACAGTGATTCTGAGCTCTTTTTTTCATTAATATGGAGAAAATCACACTGGTTAGATCTAGCAGTGTGCTCTAGGAGGAAGTCAAAATTATCTTAAATTATTATTTGTTACATTATGCTAAGGTTGAAGCAGTGATTCCTTTCTTGGTTTTGAGGAAAACAGCTACAAAGTTTGTTGTTAAACTTAGGAAGAAGACTTTGTGATCTTCTTTATGGTTCTTTAAAATGTAGACTTTATTCTATGAATATTTCATGACCTTACTAATTATAACAATGTACCAATATCTCCCTTATGGTTGCTAAACTCTAGCTTATTAATTCTAGTTCAGATCTCAGTTTTCCTGACAAAGTGGAAAATATATATTTAAAATTAACTATTTTATCACAAATTTAACATTTTTTTTTCCTCCTTAACTTTATTAATGACTGTAAAAGCAATGCTACTATTTATTTGTAGCTGGATCTCCCTCGCCTTCTGTAGAGAAACATTTTTTTTCAATTTGCTGTTCACATTTTATTACTGCAGACTCATTAGTAAAATGAATAGTGCTATCTTTTACAATTGAGTAAATTAGGGTTAAATTATTTATGGATAAGTAAATTAGAATTTCAAGAGTGTGCCTTTGTGTGTGTCTCTGTGTGGGTATACTTTTTTCCAAACTCTCTCACAGCAAGATGATTGCACTAGTAAAGTAAAGTAAAGAGAAAACCAGGATGCATCAGAGATGCACTTCTTCTACTCATGTGACAGCTAACTAATCTTCAAGTATATCTTGCACAAATTTGAAGCCACATTTCTAACCTGAGCAAAATCTTTTAGATTTAAATGATAAAATACTTCAAATCTCACCTCTATACCTCTATTTTTCTTCAATACAACAAATAAATTGTGTGGATACTTGATTAAAGTTCTGAAAATAAAATCCATGCTATTTCTCTAACCTGGAGAAGAAATGCAGTTTGATTTGTGGTTGACCTTTTTGAACTGTCTCGTGGTGATGAAAAGAAAAATAAATTAGGTATGATCCATGGTATTCTGTCATCTATATATAAATAACTAGCTTCAGAAGATATCAGTCTGAAGTAGAAGTTCTCTATATGTGTTATTTAGTTTGAGAAGTACTTTTTGCTAGTAGATTACTCTTGGGACCATTATGTTGTTTACTTTCTCTGAGACCAGTCAAGGAAGAAAAAGCCATCAAAATAAGGCTGTGAAACTAATTGATTTTTTTGGTTTGTTGGCTGAATTAAACAATTGTGGAAACAATCAGGTCAACCTGAAGTTAAATGTTTTTGGGTTTCATGCTGAAACAAAACCTAAATTTTTAAATGTGGTAAAATTTTTTATTTTTTTTTAAATGACTACTGTATCCTTAAGTTAGACCTTAAAATTTGGTATTTTGGTTAACAACTAGTCCTTCTATGACCCTAATGCAGGTATTTGTTCCCCCCCCCTTTTTATTGCAGTAGTGATATTAAAGTCATCACTGCTATATTATGGCTTTTCAAAAGCATGTAATTCAGCTCTATTTCCATAAAATGTATTTTCTGTATATTTCCATTATTGCAAATGATTTGATGATGCAGTAAGCTTATCATACCACTGTCATCGTAATGATGAACAAAATTCTCTTCTCTTATAGAGGTTTTTTCCCTTTATTAGAATGCAACTCTTATTAATCATAACTTTGACAGTTTAATGCTTGGACTGCAGCATTAAGCTGTAATTCATTAAAATTTGTTCCAGGCAGCATGAGTCATGCAGTAAAATATTTATTACTGTATTCAGCGCTTCTGGCAGAAAACTGAACTTAAAAAAAAACAAAAACCATTGTATATACCTTATATACGATATGAGCCTGTAAAAAAAGTTATAGGAATGTCTGATACACTCTATAAAATGGCAGTCTTCTTCCACCATTCTTGCATGTCTTCCACATCAAGATTTTACTACTCAACATCCAGCAAAAGCATCTACCTCTTTTTTCATCATCTTTGCAACTACCTGAAAGGAGGTTGTTGACCTCTTCTCCCAAGTGAATAATAACAGGACCAGAAGAAATGGTATGAAGTTGCGGTAGAGGAGGTTTAGATTAGATATTAGAAAGAATTACTTTACTGAGGGGGTGGTCAGGCACTGGAACGACCTGCTCAGGGAGGTGGTGGAGTCACCAGCCCCTGGTGTCCAGTTGTGCAGGAATGGAATCAGGAAAGTCAAGACCCATGTGGAGATAAATCTGCCAAGAAACATGAAAGGCAGCAAGAAAGGATCTCACAAGTACATAAACAGCAAAAAGAAGGGAAAACATGAGCCTGCTGCTGAATGGGGAAGAGGACACAGTAACAAAGGACACAGAAAAGGCTGAAGTACTCAGTGCCGCCTTTGCCTCAGTCTTAATAATCAAACCAGCCTTAAGTAATCCCTGGTTGATGAGACTGGAGGGGAGTTTGGAGCAAAGAAAACTCCCCCTTGGTGGAAAAGTATCAGTTTAGAAAACATATAAACAAACCAGATACCCGCAAGTGCACAGGACATGAGGTGACCATGAGTGCTGAGGGAGCTGATGACATTGTGATGCCACTCTTGGTTGTCTTTGAAAGGTAACAGGCAATTCCATGAGGTTCCTCAGAGGCGGATAAAAGAAAATGCCACTCCTACCTTCAAGAAGGAGTAATAAGAAGGTCTGGGGAACTACAAGCAGCCTCAATTTAATCCCTGGAAGATGATGGAGCAACAAATCCTAGAAACCATTCCAAATACATGAAATACAAGAACTTTTCTGAGAGTAGTTGGCAAGGATCTACAAAAGGCAAATCATATTCAAACAATGTTATAGTCTTCTACAATGAGATGACCATCTTGGTGGATGAGAGGAGAGCAGTGGATGTTGCTTATCTTGACATTGTGTCCCTAAGCATTCTCATAGACAAGCTGATTAAGCCTGAACTGGGAGATGGACAGGGAAGTGTACTATCTAAACAACTAGGCCCAGAGGGTTGTGGTCAGTAACAGATGATCCACCTGGAGGACAGTTTCAATTAGTGTAACCCCGGGGTTGATATGGGGTTTTATACTGTTTAACATCATCATTAATTATCTGGATTATAGGACAGAGTGAACCCTCTGCAAGTTTGCTTATGATACAAAACTGCAAGCAATAACTGATACAACAGAGGGCTATACTGACATTTAGAGGGACCTGCATGGTCTGGAGAAAAGGGCCAACAGGAACCTAATGCAGCTCAACAAAGGGATATGCTAAGTCCAGCATTCAGGGAGGAATGATATTCAGCTTGATGCTCACAGGCTGTGAAGCAGCTTTGCAAAGAAGGCCTGGCTACTCCTGGTGGGCACCAAATTGACCATGGGTCAGCAATGTGTGTTTGTTGCAAAGAATATCATTAGTTTCTGGGGATGCACTAGGTAGGGCACTGCCAGCAGGTCAAAGGAAATCATCCTTCATCTCTATTCAGCCCTGATGAGGCTGCATCCGGAGTCTAGCTCTGGATTCTCCAACACAGGAGGGACATAGACATACTGGAATGAGTTCTGTAAAGGGCCATGAAGGCAATGAAGGGAGTAGAGCATCTCTTATATGAGGAGGAGCTAAGAGAAGTGGGGCTGTTTCGTCTGGAGAAGAGAAAGCTCAGAGGTTATTTAGTGATGTGTATAAATACCCAATGGGACAGTAAAGAAGACAGACACTTCTGTGGTGCCCAGCAACAAGACAAGAGGCAATGGACACAAACTGAAACACAGGAAATTCCATCTGAACATAAAAAAACACCTTTTGATGGTGTGGGTGATCAAATCCCAGACTGGGTTGATAAGAAAGGTTGTGGAGCCTCTACCTAAAAAAATAGAGACCTAGCTGGATAGATCCCTGGGCAAGCTGCTTTCACCAGGGGCATTGGACTAGATGATCCCCAGACAACCCTTCCAGCCTCAATGATTGTGTGATTCTGTATGCTATTCTCATTTGGTGCCTCTTCTTGTAACAAAAACAGTTTTAAGTGATACAGATGTGATAGACATTTTAAGGGCTGTATTTGAAACTCCAAAGTTTATACTGTTTAACTGAAGGTTGATCCAATGTTCAATGCCTTTCCCTTCAGATCAGTAATACGACCTACAAAATTCATTCCAATGCAACTTGCTAACACAGGAAGCAGCAACTTGTTCTTACATTTTGCAGCATATTAACTTAGAATTACTTCTAACACAGGTTGAATCAGCAGTCTGAGCTGCTTCCTACTTTTCCTCCCCAGTGAAGTTCCAGCTCCAGCCGCAAGTGTGTTCTCCCTTTTTTTTTGTGCTAATCATGGTGCTTGTTTATCCTTTAGTAATTCTGATTCAAAAATGCTGAACTGGAAGATATCTAATCCAGGAGAAAATAAAAAAAAAGAATATTGTTTTATGTCAAGAAATACAAATGGATGAATTCCACATCAAAGACAAGGCTTTATATTATAATTTTTTATTTATGAGGCACTGACTTCTAAGTCCAGAGCTGATGTGTTCTGTGAATACAGAACATTCTGTCCCAAGGAGCTTGAAGTTTTAAGTCCTCTCCAGCATTAAAAGTAATGTAGGGAACAATGATCTTCTTTTCTTCTTTCCTGTAAGTCTGATAGACTCTCTGATGTCTGCCATCACTGACTTCTACTCAAGTCTTACTCTCAAAAATTGTCCACATTCCTTGCCTTACTGCTTACCACTTGATCTGACTCAATTTTCTAAATGGAATGAATAAAATAAAGTAAAAGTGTTTTCAAGTGGGTGCACTGTTGTTTGGTGGTAACTCAAAGCTTGTTCTCTAGATGAAATATTTTACTCACTTGAATATTTGGTAATCTATCTTCACAAAAAATTAGAAGATTGTCTAGACTGTCTAGATCACTAGTCCTATTGTATCTTTAAATATTTCATCTTGAGAGGTGAATTTTAAAGGACAGTAAAGCATCAATTTTAGAGTTGCATTAAAATTATGACACTGAAGAGCATTATTTGTCAGAAGGAAAGGGAGGAATGCTGTTATTGCTTTTGCATGGAGTGACTCTTGCTCTGTGAAATATCATTCACAGTTCCAGAGATAAATCAACTGAGCTATGCTCTTGCAGACAGCCTTCTCTTTCAAACAGTATGCTACTAGGTTATTTTAGTAGTGAGATATTCCCTCTGATGTGTTACATGTTTTCACATGATTCATGCCGCTTAGATATTAGAACAAAATACCTAATAATTATGAAATAATGAATACAGTATGTTTATTATTTTTTGACATTGTTAAAAGGGGTTATATACATAAGGATTATATGCATATCAAATTAACTTTGTAATCATATTTTAGTTCAAAAATGTCTTTTTTTTTTTTTTTGCTATTTTATTTTGTGAGACTCAAAATACAGAAATGCAGTCAATAAAAATTGGGAATATTTTGCTTTGTCAATGAAAATAAACATAGTCTTGAAGCCTAATATCTCTCCTTGGTATAGTCGCACTGCTGTCATCCCTGTCTAATGAACTATATCCAGGCTAAGAAGAAGGTAATGTAAAACCAAGATGGGCTGTAAGAATCTGAATGCATTAGCCTTGATAGAGAGAGAGATATGTGTATTTATGATGTCTGTTGCAAATATATGCCTTGCATTCTCAGACATTCTCAGATAGTTTTTAATGTCATTTAGCGACTTCATATCATTGAAATGTTTGGTAAAGGTTTGCCAATTAAACTTTTATAAATCACTGTACCTCCAATGAAGGTTTTCAGATTTACAAAGGAAAAGAATGCAACATATACAAATATATTGTTATATGTTATGTACTGTAGCCACTTTAATTGATATGCTTTCTTTCACCATATACTTCATTTTAAAAAATCCAGAAGACACCTCACCAGTATATAACTTGGTATTGCAGTTGGAGTCACACACTTGTAACAGAGAAGTAGCAATATATTTGTTGATATAAAAAAGTGATTTAACAAAGTTTGATCATATTGCAACAATGTTTCGACATTTGATGGCAAGGCACACTTGCTTATTTACTGCATATAGGACAGGGTGAGACACAACTGTCAGGGAGACCCTCCCATTGAGTCATCATTCAGAAAGAACTCCCTTATTTTCTAAACTTCACAGAGAGGAGTCTAGGTGTGGCTGGATCCAGTCCTGGTCCCAGACTTGGTAAATGTTTTATATATAAAGAATTATATATGCACAGTCACTCTATGAAAGTACTCTTTTAGGTGGGCTTATTGATTAAGGTAACCCTTGAATATTCTGTTGTTATCTGTCTCCCCTGAATCTACTTTGAATAGTAGACATACCCATTATCACCTATCACCTAAAATTGCTAAAATATTTCAATTAAAAAATTGTAAGATAATAGGTATTACCTTCAATAACTTGGAGACAACTTGGTGGAGGTTTTAGTTCTCACTTCTATATGGTTTTTTACTTAGGTGGTTATCACTCAGGTAGGGTTATGGGAGATAAGATCAGATTGGGGTATAGGGGAGCACACCATCACACTTGCCTGACAAATCTAGATATAAACTTATGAAAAGATCTGAATCACTTTAAACTTATTTAAATGTCTTCGCGCAGTTCATATGATAAGGTATACCTATAATGGTTTATTACATATCAAGGTATTATAATGGAAGAGATATCCTTAATTACTGCAGAATTGAATTTGTATTATGATATCAAGGAAATAATGAGATCAATGTTTTTACATTGGAAATAAAAGATGAGTGCACACATAGTTTGGTTTCATGTTTGTAACAGAAGGGGGATGATAAGGTGATAGGACTTGTGACTGCTTGACAGCTGCAGGAATAAATGTTTGAAAAAAAGCTTTCTGTTTTGAGCAGAAGGGCCTTTCTAGGTACATGATATTTTTAAATGAAAGACCTTTAGTTTTGGATATTTCTTTCTTCTGATCACTCCAAAGACTGTTTGCTGACCTTTAGAAGAGAATGAAAAGCCTTCTGTTCTGAATCTTCACTGTTAAGTATTACTGGAAAATGAATACGAAGAAACTTTTTTTTTTTGTAAAGAAAAAAGAGACAAACCAGTAATCACTTTATAGAAGTGGATTAATTTACATTTCTGTGAATCATTTCATGAAATGTAAATTAATGCAGAATTTTAGATTCAGTATGTGCCCATTGAATTCAGTTATAAAAATTCTTGAAGTGAGACTCATTTACAGATCTCAGTTCAGTGCATTTCTAACTGTTCACGTAGTAGAATGTGTTATACATTACTGTCAGATGTAATGGCATGAACACTGAGCAGAGATCATAGCTCAACTGGGTAATGTCTGATAGTACAAGAAAGAAAATGAGGAGATGCATTCTGGCCAGTTCTGCATGGCTGAAATTAAAGTAAATAATGCTATTGACTTTACTAGAAGGATGACTAGATTCAGGTGTATGATAGTCCTACAGCTAGAAAAATAGGCTGTTCTAATGTGAACAAGGAAAGTATGAACTGTACAGTACATATTACGTTGTAGTATTTACGCAGTTAGTAAAGCCATGTGGTAGGTTTAGACAAACTGGCTAGGCTTTAGAATCACTAAAAAAACCTTCCCACTGAATCTGTTATCACTAGAAATTACTTTAAAATGAATAAATTATTTTTTGATCAAATGCTTTAAAAGGCAAAGCATAAATTAAGGACAGTGTATATATAAATGTATGTGCATACATGTAAAATATCTTCTGTGGTTTCTTTTCGGTCAATGGTGAAGTAATTTCTTTTTTGAAACACTACTTGCTAAGAAAAAAATGTCCATTTTTGTTAGATTTATGCTAAAATTGCTATAATATTCCAATTAAAAAATTTTAAGAGAACAGGTATTACCTTCAATAACTTCTGTCTGGTTTCCTACTTATGTAAGAAAGAAGATATAATCACAGATAAGGCTGTTGTAGACATTGTAGTGTTTAGCTGATTTATACAATGGGATAAATAAGACAAGAATATAAACAATTGAAAGCCAAACCAAGTCTGTGAGTTATAACTAGACTCTCTGGCAAAGGAAAACTGTGAGCAAAATGCTTGCCCTTAATCCACAAAAATGAAGGTTTTCACGTTGTTATATAACTTGTTTTATTTGTTGCAGGGATTTAGGGCTGTGATAAATGTCTGGGAGAAATATGCAGAAGCCTGTTTAAGTTCATAATTGCTACTGGTAATGCTTAAAATTAGGCATCTCAATTACTCGATCGTGAGGGTGCATTTATGATGATTCACTTATAAAAAAATTCTGCAGAATGTAAAAAAATGCCTCATCACATAATATAATTATTTTTCATGTTTAAAATGTGTCTGAGAGTATTGACATTGAAAAAATGCTATTGCTGTCTCCTAAATACCACTACTCTATTTCGAAGGTTTTGTAAGATAATGTTTCTTGAAAAGCTTTAACAATCCATATCAAACCTGAGATTGCTTTCTCAGAGACTGAATAACAGAGCATTGGACAGCTAGTCATCTAGTTAATTTATTGTGTTCACTAATATTGCTACTGTTTCTAAAAATAATGATTTTTTTTACTCCAAATTTTTCATCTTTTCTTAAAGAGCAATATCATCTAATGCAAAATTTCAAGCCTACTGCCATAAAATGTCACCTTTTCGTAGGATGTTCTTGTAGGCAGAAAGAACAATGAAATCAATCCTTCTAGTTCTCCTGTCTGAGGTTTATTATCCTGTAAACAGGACTAGGGGATATAATAGGTTTTGCTTAGATGTACAGTTCTACAGTAGTGCTTTTTGTATATTTTTTTGTGGATTTCATTATTTCTAAGTACTTTTGATGACTGTTTTCATATTGGCAGATGGAGAACGACTTACATAATTCAAATATATTTTCCCAAGGAAAATGAAAAGAAAGTAGATCAGGTAAAATATTAAAAAAGTGGTGATCATTTTTTCAGGGAGCTAAGAATATTAAAGAGCAACTGAAGGTTTCATATGGAGGAACCCATATCATCTTTTTCTCAAGGAGTTTTGCTTTGGAGAAAGATTTTGGGCTATAGCTAAATAGGTCAGTATTAACTCAGCAGCTCATCCTATGGCTTTGGGCAGAAGTGGGCATGTGCACAGCATACATTATTTCTTTGTAATAGAAATACCTTCTTTATGTTACTGTTCAGAAATCCCTGGGTTTATATATAGAGAATAACAAACTATTAACCAACTCTCTTTTTGGGTTTTATTCTTAATTTAAAAAACAACATCAGGCTGGAATCACCTTTGCAAATTATTTTATACCAATCCTCTAAGTGTATGTTTCTTACAATCTCATAAAATTAACCCAAAAACAAGTCGTAATGTACACAAGCTGCATAAATACAAAAGGATAACAGACTGACAACCATACATGCGACAATCATTACTTTAACAAGTACATGCTAGAATGCAGTATTCCCTAATCTTATAAAAGCAAATTAGCCTTGCGAAGCAAACAAGTTTATTAAGAGCTTTTAAACTCCTGTTCAAGTTGTGCAAGAATAAATTACTGGAGGCCTGTAGATCCATTGTGTGGAGCGATGCCATCATTCTTCATATAGCTAATGTCTCTATGTCTAATGTGACATTGTCCATTGGGGCAGGTGGTATGCATGCATACACATGGTACCTTCTTTATTCCTTGTCTGGAGACAAGCACCTCCCCTATGAGGACAGACTGAGAGAGCTGGGGTTGTTCAGCCCGGGGAAGAGAAGGCTCCGGGGAGACCTTATAACAGCCTTTCAATATCTGAAGGGAGCCTATAGTAGAGCTGGAGAGGGACTCCTTGTCAGGCAGTGTAGTGAAAAGGCAAGGGACAAGGATTTTAAATTGGAAGAGGGGAGATTTAGATTAGACACCAGAAAGAAATTTTTTACAGTGAGGGTGGTGAGGCACTGGAACAAATTACCCAGGGAGGTTGGGGATGCTTCATCTCTGGAAGTGTTTAAGGTCAGGCTGGATGGGGTTTTGAGCAACCTGTTCTAGTGGGAGGTGTCCCCCAGAGTAGGAACTCAATGATCTTTAAGGTCCCTTCTGACTCTAGACATTCTATGATTCTATGATCTTAGAGAGGTGCAGTGTCTTTGTTCTCAGTAGTGTCTAGACTGTGCAGTATTTGGTACAGAGAGATCTTTTTTTTTTTTTTTTTATTTAGTGTTTGATGTAAAGAAAAAATAAAGCAGAACTTGAGGTAGGGACGCAAAAACCTTTTCCCTACACGCTTCACATAAAATGTTGAAGAGTTGCTTCTGGGTACTTAATTCTTGTTTTCTTGCCTATGTAGCAGCCTTACTTTCACAAGAAATGTGGATGGTGCCTCTATCTCTGGCTATGTTATAATTTAGAGGATAAACCACTTACTTGGGAAGGTGTAAAGTAAACATATTTTGTCTCAGATTTAGAAAGGAAAAGATCCCTGAATACTCACTTCCCATATATGTTGTCTATCTTAGTGGCTACTATTATACAAATGTGTACACTGTAGTCATCAGCATGTTAAAAGAGTGAGCGCTGCCCAGTTACATATCTATGCATAGTGGAGGACTCGGTGCTCTGAATTCAGAAAAGACAAGCTTGTCAGCAACCTTTGTTAGGTGTCTATTAAATTCAGGAGGCAGAACTTCCTCTTCTGTCAATATGTCTGACTGGCAGACTTGAGGAGGCTCAGTGCTTAAAATTCAGGGACACTCTTTGGAGACATATAGCTTTTACTTGAGACAGTAATGGCTCTGATCATAAGGGAAGTGCCTGAATTACCCATCCAAATCTAAGGAGGGTGAGCAAAATAGATGCTCTGGTTCTAGACATGCACTTCTGTGGCACAGTGATAACATTTGGCAGTGGGTTCTATTTCTTTTGCAGTGCAATGAATAATTCCTCCCACTGCAGACAAATACCAGAAAGGGCAGGGCTCCACACAAGAGTCTTCTGTTGTCTCAGTGTCTCTCATCTCTGCTAATACTAAACCTTAATCCCAGGTCCATTTGATCAGAGAATAATAATATTTTGGCTCAGTTGCGCTTGTGTGCAAGTGTTCACAGACCCTCCTTGTGCCCACCTTCCTCACGCATCCAAGGCACTTGTTCAGTAATAACCCATAAGCTTTTCCTAAGTACCTCATTTAAATATTTATTGTAGTGATACTCAGCATTTACATAACTATTATATGTATTATACAACACTTCAGTAAGAATGACCCGTGGGGTCAGCATTTCTTGCCAGTTAATGACTATCCAGAGGAGTTTGCCCCTAAAATGAGGTAGTCATTAACTGTGAGAAAATATTAATCCCAAAGGCTATTATTTATAAACCATGCAAAATTAAGAATATATAAATTACCATTTTCCTACATCTGCTGCATCTCATGTTCCCTATGTGATGCTGTTTAAGTAATTTTCTAGCAGTTAATGACTGATATTTTAACTATAGGAAATCATGGCTTCATTGTTAACATCCCATTACCCTTGTAATAAACTTTGAAGTTCATCATCCTTCCCCCTTTATTCCTTTAACAAAATCTTTGTCAGTTACTGATTGAAAAGCCCATATAACTGGCATTTTAGGTGCCATCTTACCATTGTATCTCGAGTTTCTTTGTTAAAGTTAAGATGGGTGAACAGGCAAGATTTGTTTTTTCCTCCTCTCTTTTAAAAGCTTGTTTAATAAGAAAAGATACCCGGATTCCATGCAGCATATCTCAGTTCAGTTCCCTGTCAAACAAATGCAGCTTCAATTCAGTCTATGCAAAATGTCTTGGATATCTGTTGTATCAGTTATGTACCTATTTGACTTTTTTTTTCCCCCTGAAATTTCTATAATTTGATGCTTAAGTACTGTACTGTTCTTATGCTGAATTTCAGCTTACATATTGAAGGGCACCAAATAAAAACGTAGTTTAGCTGTTTGACTACTTGTATTCTTCAATCTCTTTCTTTTTCCATTTGAAATATTTTCCATATTTCAGTTTTACTGAAATTATGTTATAAATTTCTTAATACTAAACAGGTACATTCTAAATTTTGTCCTTGACAAAGTTAACTACTCCTGCACAAAGCCATTGTACAGACAGCTTTAATATGTTGTATCACTAGGCAACATGTTTGCTGTTCTAAAGTTTGACATTTCTTGACAGTAGTCTTAGAACTCTATCTAACTGAAGTTTTTGTTACACAGAAACTTCAGGGATTTACATTTCACAGGCTGATACAAACCATTTTATTTCTTCAGTAATTGATCGAATGTCTCTATCTGAATATTTTAGTAAGTGAATATATTGTTATTTATTATTCTGAAGAGTGTTCTGAAGATGGAAATCTGTCAGTATAGATCTGCAAATATTCTCAGTGCATTATTCAGTTATTTTTGTAAATTGACTACAGTCTTGTGTTTAGTATTCCAATATAATGATGGAGTGAAACTAGTCCAAATTCATTTCAGTGCACTGGAGCAGTGAACACACTTCACTATACCTTTTTAATAGATCTGTTCCATTTCATTCCTCCTTATTCTGTGATTTATTTGATGTGTACATATTCAGGCTATTACTGACTAGAAAAAACTATAGGTAGTTAAAAATAATCCATTGCATAGTGACAGGAAGATGGATTTTACTCATTCTCAGCATTCTTGGAGTCATGTCCTTTTATTCTCCAAGAAAATGTGCTTCCTTTTTGATAATTTGAATTGAAATATCTAAACATTCCTCAGAGAAAAATTGGGATGGCTATCACTGAAACACCCATTACCAAAACAAAGATTTAGATTTTTTTCTTATTTGAAATAATTTAAACATAGTGGACACTGATGTGAATTTTAAACTTTTAGAAAAATATTATCACAAGCTTAACATTAAAAGCATCATATGTGTGCAGGATGAATGGATGAATGGGGAGATGCTCTGAGTATAAGGTAAAATATAATAATGTTGAATGGATCATGACAACAAATAAATATAAAGGTAAATAATACAGGAAAAAAAGATTTTACATTTTAAGAATCGTGACGTTGGTTATTTCCTTCATTCTATTCATGTACCACACTGCAGAAAAGGGCCAGGAATATCAGAAACCTTCTACCTTCTGATATTATCTGAAGTGCCTGCTGAAGGAATATCATGGTCCTTGGTATTTAAACATTACTTCTTCATGAAGTTAAAGAACACGACATTAAAAACATTTAACGCCAGTATCAAGGTATAAGAGGTGAAAATTCCCCGAGAATGTACTTAAAGAAGGTATCTTGAGGATTAATAGGTTGAATATGTTCGGGAAACTGTTCAGGTGAATTTTTTAGGCTATGTTAAGAAGATGGAGAGCACGTATGTTGTTGCCTTAATTTATGATAAATTTTAGGGATTAGCCTTTGAGCATGTTTGTGAATGGAAATAAAGCCTGATAACTGTAGAGTACATCTGTAAAAATACAGTGGATATCTACTGATGACTTATAAGCAAGAATAGATCCCTTTTTGAAAACATATCTAAACAAACACAATGCAATGTAAAATGTAATTACATACTTGTACAAAGATTAAGATCATGCAACCTAATAACACTTTCTGGTTATAGGGAGTGAAGTTACTGAAACCTTGAAATAAAACCCCTCTTTTTCAATATATAGCTAGGCTGCTATATTTCATATTATTTCCATTGGTGCAGTATATTGAGAAGCAGAATACATATAAAAATCAATTTACTTGCAGTTAGGGTGTTGTGAGAACACCCTTAAAGAAGCAATTGATTTGTAAATATATTCTTTGCTCTTCCTGAAGATAGGTATTTACCCAATGTTATATTGTTCCTCCTTAAAAAAAGGTCATTTTTTGACTTAATGCAGACTGTTGTAATAAAATGAATAGTTTGGCGCAGTAGTCTTTAAACTTTTCACTGTATATTTTCAAGTATCAAAGTTTATGATGACAATAATGAGTTCTTATCACAGTATTTATTTGAAAGCATTTTGAAAGAGACTGAATTCTGTGGATTAGCTAGAGGCATCAATCTATGGAATGTAGTTCATTGAATGAAAACTAGAAATATTGAAAGTTGTTGTTCTGTTCATGAAAGGAAACAGAGGAACCCTTAGGGGAAAAAAAAATATTAAATTATCCTAATAAGTAAATCCAAGTTCCAGAAAATATTGCAAGTAAATATTACTATCTGAATTCTGCTTATCAAATAGATTGGGAGAATTGCTTAGAAAGAAATTCAAAACAGATGCAAAGCAAATTAGCCCTGAAGTGAGAGTTCAGAATAAACTGATGTTTGCTTCTTTAAGTACTTTCAACATTGAAACTTGGAAAGTAAACTGATAACATGGTTAACGTATATTCCTATAACCAAGGAAAGGCCAGATGTGAAAGAATGCATTTTATTTTATTTTATTTATTTATTTATTTACATTTTCAACTGTACAGGAAGTTTGATATAAGCAGGAACATCCATTTAACACTCATGTTAAATTGCAGTGCTGTTCTGTCTCTCAGAAACTGGTTAATTCAATCAGAACACATCAATTTTTCACCAGTCCCTAATTTGCTTAATTTCTGTGAGCTGTTGTCTCAGAAATTTTCACATCTTTCAGCACTGTGACTGTAGCATTGATGCCTTGTGATATTCTTTCTCTGTCATTTCCATTTCAATAGAGATTTTATAGTTCATTACCTGTCAATCAGTTTTAAATGGTGCAGTGTTCATTTTATCATGTTCTGTAAAAGTGGTATGTTTTTTTCAATGTCTTCCATTTATTTTAGATTGAGCTCTATTTATTTCTCTGAGTGCTGGAGCTATCTATAGCTATATTCATTTTAATGTGTATTTATTTTAGTGAATGCAATATTTTGTTTTACATTGCATTAAACCTGTTTATTCAAGGAAGTGAATTCTGAGTCAACTCCCATATATGCAACAAACAATTTTTTCCATAATATTTTTATTTTTCATAAAGCTTAAATGGCTACATTTTCAGTCTTCATCATAGTTTCCCTAAGACAAAAAAAGCGCAACTTAACAGAATAAAAACTTCTATACAACAAGTTTCTGGTTTTGGCTCTTCTGAACATGTGGGGCATGTTTTACCTCACAAAAAGTGCCTCTGTACTTCTCTGGCCAGATAAAGTGACTTTAGCTATTTAGTAGAAGATTCCCTTAATGGCATTTTGTGCTCACATTAGGTTAGTCACTTCAGTCTCCACAGTATGCTATTATGTTGTGGAGTGCTACAGGGAAATTGTGTAAACAGAGACAAAAAGGCTTCTTACGTCTACTGATGCATGGAAATCTAAAGGAGTTGAAAGGTTTTGTGTTTGTTTGCTATTTATGCTGTTAGTAACTTTCTCATTCTGTGAAAGTTTTACAGGATGCAATTGTGCATGATGCAAATAGTATTCAAATTAGAAGAATAACTAAATTATTTTGAATTAGTTCACATCAATAACTATTGTCAATAATTAAGAATCTTTATTCAGTCTATGTCATCTAGACTGCTCATGCCAGCAGTGTGACCTAAAACTGCTTTTTACTTTGTGGTTATAACAGGTTATTGTTATATTTCTGTCCTAGGTCCAGCATGCCATCTCTGTTGCCCAGTGGTAGAGTTAATGTTTTAAAAAACTTTTTGCCTTCCTTTTCTGTAAAAGCTTTTTCTCTTGAGGTCATAAGGCAAGGACAAAAGTGATTGTGAATGCTTTGAGAAGGGCATGTCTTGGACAGTTTCCTGGAAAGTTAGAGGTATATACCAGCTATTGTTTCATAGACCAAGAATACACCACCTGTTGGGGGATGTATCAGTTCATTTCCACTCAATTATACAGGTCATGTGAAAACAGAAGTTTGAATAAATATTTTTAATTAACATTCATTCAGAAACAGGATTAGCTGTTGTTGTCTTTATAATGCACTACATATAGTCACATTTCTTTATTTTCATCTATATATGTACACTATGAGTAAAAATATGTCTTCAGCCTTGACAAAGTACATTAGTGATATTTTGTAAAAATATTAATTATTCCTACTAATCTTTTTTTTTTTTTTTTTTTTTTTTGGTAATGAACCTGTATTAAGCTACTATTTTTCCATTTTAAGATTGTAAGACTAGAGTTTTTTATTCAGTGTTGCTGTAGTGCATCTCTCATTGTCCAGTCCTGGAAACTGTCACATATATCCAAATTCTCTAAATGTAGACTCTGATCTAATGTATTACTGAAGTACTTGTTTAACTTTAAGCATGAGGATACATATAGAGTTCAGTGCCCTATTTGTAAACTGAGTGTTTATGATTTTTGTTGAACCATGCCTATAATTCATGATCTCCATTTAAGAAATTAAATAATTAAGCAGCTTCTAATTCAACGGGACCGTATCAAAGCTAGGAGTTTGTACCAACATTTTCTCTGCCTCAAGGAATTCATATAGGCCACTAATGTTGTCCAATTTGTTTTTTCATTATTCATTACTGATTTTTATTTTTCTGGTGAACAGAAAAGATAAATAGAGGTTTTTACATTAGCAGGAAGTACCTTGCAATGGGAAGAACTCTAGAGTGAAGCAGCTGGAATAGAAAATGGAGTCTTCTATATTATGTGATTTCAAGGGGTTAGTATTCAATCCTGTGGACTGAACAGCTGTAGTGGTTGTAGATCACTGAGATTTATTTCAGTGGTGTATCTATCAGTATGTTTTCATTTAGGAGGAACTGAGCTTACCATTTCCATTGAGAAGTACATTATGTTAAGTGGAAACAATTCAGAAATTTTTATTGAAAGCATGATGCTCATCTGAAATGTACACTCACTCAAAGTGCAACCATTGAAACCATCCTACTCTAGAGAAAGAAAGAAAAATGAATTTAGTATTGTGTTTCCTGTTCTGCCATGCAGTGAGAGAAAGATGGCATGATATCTACTTCATCTGATTATAGTTATTAACAGAGAGAAACACATCATGCAAATGGAAAACAGGTTACCTGTTAGGTTTTAAGCTTGTTTCAATTCACAGTGATGAATAAAAACACAAATGAAAATTCAGAAACTATGATCATGTGCCACAATCTGGAAGACTATTAGATGAAAATGAGTGTGAACTTAATCTATGAATTTATTCTCATGAAGAATACATTGAAGATATAAATAATGCACCAAAATCAATTGAAGGAATTTTGAGAAATTATTTTGGTGAATTCCTTGTCCAAAAAGAAAAGATTACATACTATTTTAGGGATAGGAGGGCAGTATATTTTTGGTCACTGTGGCTTTTTAAGGAGGATTTTTCTAACTTTTATAACAATATGGATTGTAGTAGTACTATATTTATTATTGCTGGTAATGAATCTTAAAAGATGCAGAGCACCATCCCAACACTCTTTTGGAAAAGGCTGGGAAGAATAGTTTATCATACCAGCATAAGAAGAATTATGTCATATTTTAGAATAGTTTTGAGAAAAAAACTGTAATAATACTCAGACTGTAAATATGTGTTTGATCAATGTGTCAAAAACTGAAGAGATAACTGTTGTGAAAAAAGGAATGGTCAATAAGGGATTTAAAATTTAATATACTATACTCTTTCTCCTTAGTTGCCATTATGCTGCATTCTAGAAATTCAGTGTCATATAAGTATACTACAAATATACTGACTGCTTTTCTGAATGAAAACTTCTTCCCTTACTCCTGATTCTGGATCAGCAATTATTATTGCAGCTCATAAATAGTGCATGCTATTATTGCAGGTTCTTTTTGGGTTTAATCCCAAGAAATTAAGAAACCTTTTGATCCTATCCTATTTGAAAATTTGTTCGTAGGACAATGGTGAGAGGTGTCCTGAAAAAGCAGTCATAGCTGTATCCACAGGTATCTCTAAGGAACTGCAGCTCCAAGGGCAAGAGTCCTGTTTAATGTATACACTTATATGAACTCCATTCCACAAATGTTTGATGGTCATTTTGAGATCTTTGTGTTTGCTCCAGTCTTTATTCAAGTAGTTCATACACATGTCCACACAGACCCTATTTCTTTTGCACCCCAAATCTCTTCCATGTAGACAGTGACAATACAGTGGCACAGCTGTGCTCTGAGCTACCTACAGGCCTGTCTTTGCATAAACCATATTGGAGACAAGGCTGATGGGATGACAACAATATTTTGAAGGTATGTGGAAGAGCTATGCATTATTATTGCCTCCCTTAGAGTCATTGTCAAGTTCCTCATCTCAGCCTTTTTTCTGGGATTGAGTGTCAAATTTATAGTAAATGTCACAGTTTATAATTTTTAGCTAGTGAGTTTTGGATATCATAGCCGAGGATTCTACGATCCTTTTTTTTTTAAAGATACCAACTCTCAGTCACCCTGGCCTTCTCATCCTTCTCAAGAGATCTTTCTCATGAGAAAAAAAGGAAATTTAGTATGTCTCCCAGTAAACTGAGTTAGAACATACCTGTTCTCCAGGGAAGAACAGTCTTATAAACACTAGAAGAAATTCTAGTAGATCTACCTACCAAATTAAATAATTGCATTTGCAGGTTGGTACTCTCATAAGTCATGTTTCCCAGCCTCAGTGATTTTTCCCGTTCTTAGCTATGTTTCAAAACAAAGGATACACAGCCTGTAATTTTCTTCTGTTTCAGTCAATTTAGCAGCCATTGTCACTAATCTTCTCAGGTAGAAGATTAATCAGCATTCTCACTCCCCATGAAAAATTTTGAAGGGGCTAATAGGCTTTACCTACAGGTAAAGACCTGCTTTCCAGAATAATATTGATATGTTCTTTTCAAAAGTGCAGGCTCTAATGATCTCTTCATCAAATCAAAAGCTTTTTTAGTGGCTATCATTTCTACCGTAAGGCCCACCTGAGATACAGGGTCTTATGGCTGGTTCCTCTTGTGTCACTTCCATAAGGAAAATGCACTCCATAACAGGTTTTCCAAGTTTCTACCAGATGAGTTTTCTGACTCATGATTTCTCGGTAAATGCAAGTCTCTACATATTAGAGTATAAATACTAATTGTCCTTTTACATGGACAGAAGAGCCTTCAGGAGGTTTCTCTGGGTCCCTGTGTCAAGGCTTAAAGACCTCAGGGGGTGTCAGTGTCCTCACCAAGAATACCATCCTGGTTATCATAATGTATAAATAAATGCTATCAAATTGCCAGCAGAGAAACCACCTTCCTTATAAGGGCTCATTTCACCATTTTAAGCAGTGGCAGTGACTTCTCTGTAGAACATTTCACATTTGCAGAGAGGCCACCTGGAGCTCCGCTCATTCTTTTACTAAACGTTATGCACTTACTGAAGCATCTAATCATCATGTCACTTTTGGGAGTTATCCTTCAATCTTTGTTTAATTAAGAACTCTAAGGGTCCTCCTCCAGGTAGTTGTTAGTTGCTTCTCTCTTTAGTGACCCACAGTGTGAGTGAACCTATAGACAAATTCTTCAAAGACATTTACAGTATTCCCTCCTATCTCTCTCTCTTGAAGTCTTAGATAATTTGCTCCATTCTTAAAGAGGAATTGTAAGGAAGGGACAAGCTATGCCCTTTATGGCTAACATTCAAGGAGGAGAGCATTAGGGCAGAAAAATTGACAGTTATTGCTAATATAGATATTTCCTTACATTACTAGCTGATGCAAACTAATACTGTGACAATCACACGAATAACACATCTAACCGAAAATTTATAGGTGTGTATCCAAGCTTTCTAGTCACAAGAAAGATGGTATCTTAATTTTGTGGAAAGAAAAGATGTCATCTGACTGCAAAGAACTTTTTTAATTCTTGTACAAATATTGAGGTAAATTCCCTTTGACACTGTTTCCTGACTGTTGTCTTTAGGTAAATTTTGCTTTCATGAATGCTGATGCAAACTAGGATCACGAATGTTCTTATAAATTTACAGATGATCAGACCAGTATAGCAAGTACATTTGTTTCACTTGTACATATCTAATGAGAACTTTCTCTTCTCATTCATATAATTGCTTCTTTAAGTGACAAACATAACAACTCAAATACAGGAAAGCATTCTTGCTAAGCTAAGCAATAAACCTTAAAATCCATGGAATCAGTTATTTGTCAGTTATTTGCTGTCTGAAGTAGTCAAAAAGTGATTGAAAGAAAAAAAGGAAACACTCTCCAGACAGTTCATAATGGCAACACATTTTAAATCAATGTGTACATATATATATATTTAAAAATATCTGGATTTTTAGGAATACAGTACAAAGAACTGAAATCTCAAACACAGCTTAGTGCCTACAGGCACTTATATCGTACAATCATAATTTTGTTTCATAGGGTAACAAAATTCAGTTTAGCTATGATTTTTTTTCTGCTGTTCAATGAAGAGTTTCTCTATAGCCTCTTCAGTTTTAGAACTATAAATCTTCTCACTTCTGGTCAACATCATTCAGTCAACCTAAATCGATTTGTTATTGTGACAACTTTGTCCTTGAACTTGAACAGCAATTCTCCCTCCCTGATATTCAAGTTCTTGAGTATTTGTTGAGAACAATCATATGTTCTATCAGTCTTAATTCTTGTTGGCTAAAAAATCTAAATGTTTTAAGCCTTTATTATAGGATACATTACCAGCGTCATTATTGTTTAAAAATGCAGACTATCTGACCTCCCGATTTAAGTTCACTAAGTTCTTTGACCTATTTCCATATATGCATTCTCATTAACTTTCAGGCAGTTCTGTATATATTCCACTATGCTAAGAATAAAATCTGAGACAAGGAATTCAATTGTGTCTGGATTATTTTAAATGTAACCTTATTGTCACTGCAAAATCACTGTATGTCTTTTGGCTTTTTTCTCTTTGATTTGGGTAGTTACAGAATCCCTTCCTATTAATTTCAATGCTTTTTGTGGCTTTTTATTTAAAGTTCAAAGTTCCTGAAATAATGAGAGAGTTGTGGCACAGGTGGTCAGACTGGTCATTTCATAGCATAACACTGGGGATATTTACTACATATCATGAAATTTTTTATAAAGAAAGTTTCTGTGCTAGGATATCATTGTAGGTCTGTGCAAATTAGAACTAAACCTGATGCCATGTTGTTGATATTACTTGTACAGAGAAATCCTAGTGTGAACTGAAGAGGATATCAGGATGCCTTTTGTCCCAGCAGGAACTAGTAGTTTTCACTTTCCAAGAAAGCCTGGGAATTAATAACAAATGCGCATTATAGACAATAATAGGGACAGATAGCCATAAAACAGGAAGAAAATAATTTATCAATGTAGGCGTAACCACAATCACTATCTTGCCCTCTCCCTGTGAAGTGGAGATATAAGATCTTGAAATCTTATATGCAAACTGGAGTAACTGAACAAGAAGATATTCATGCTGTTTATCTAGGAATATTAAAATCTAGATATATCTGTATCCTAACATGGACACCTACAGGAAATCCTTACATTAAAGAAATAAAGTCTGTTTTACAGACTTTCCTCTGAATAATTCTAGTCAAGGCTAACTACACTACATCAAGATTTTCATCTTTATATCATAATTATTTTTTCCCTTAGCATAAGTGCTTTTCAAACTACTTTTACCTTATTTTATGTGGGTTGGCTTTTTTTTTGGAATAGCCCTAACATAACATTCCAATTATGAAGTGTCTTCTATTTGTATAGCATTTGTTCTCATGCATTGCAATAAATTAACTAGTTTCTCCATTTTGTTATTCTATCACCTTTTACTAGTTGTTTGTTTCACCTCAGCTAATGTTCCTGATGAATTATTTGTAATGTGTGTTGACTGACTGATCATGCCTTACTCTGTAATTATTTACATAACCATACCTGAAAATACTCTTGTACCCTTTACAATACCCTCATTTACCTGATTTTCTATATCCCCTGTTATAGCTAGGCATGGAAGTTGCCTTTGTCAGTGTTCTGTCTTGTTTCTCGTTTTAAAGATATTATAAATCTTGCCATGCTTGATCCCAAAAAGTCATACTCCAAAAATAGTTGAAATCTATCTAACAAGAAAAATTTTCTTTTCATAGCTGCTGCCAGTACTCAAACATCTTCAGAATTTCATCACAACCCTTATTCTCAGGACATCTCCTGAGCTTTACTGATTTGATGCACCATTCAATGCATTCATATAGGACAGAAAAAACTTCATTTGTGCCTAAAATTCTTGAAAGCCTTTTTCAGCCAGAGGACTCAAGGAAAGTAATACTTAATGTATCAGATCCATCTTTTATGTTCCCTCTGGAAAGACAGATCTCCTTCCTTCTTCTTGCACTATACTCAGGACAATTTTGTAGGTTAAAGGAACACAGTTGATGTGCAAGAAAACAAATCTTTATTGTTAGATAATTAAGAAAAAAAAAACTGAAAAAAAATCCCCAATGAGATACTAATAGTTTACTTACAGTGATATGAGCACTTAAGGTTCAGTTATCTAATTGTAGCTCATTATTATATATAAAGAAACAGGTGTATAAAGAATCATGAGTTTTTTTCACGTGTGAGAGAATTATTCTTTTTCTTTGCTATTCCTAAAACAAGTTTTCCTCAGCTCACAAGGATGCTTTTCTGCAGTGACCACTAGCTTCTCTTTATAGCCCTAGGGACTCTGGTATAAGGTGGTGTTTGTACTTCCAATACCGCTGTTATCATTCTGTATACTCCTATATCACTTTTTTTTTCTAGGATCATCAATACCTCCCTCTGCACAGAAGAGCAATCTGTAGACGTGATTACAACAACAGATGTTCAACCACATAATTGCAGAAAGCTAAGCAGAAACTAATACAATTTAGATTGTTGTAACTTTGTTGTTAAAAATCCTGACAGCCTAAAAGGACTCGAGGCCTTGCACTGTTGAGCTGTTGAGCTAATATAAAATTTCTTGGCTTCTTTCTAGAGATGGTAGTGCCTTACTTACAGGGCTATGTGCTCTGTAAATCTAACAATTTCAGAGTATTCATTCTTTTATTTTTCTGTAATTATTTTTGTCATTATCTGATTTTCTACCACCAATTATTTTTTCTGCATTATTTTCTTGCTCAAATTTAATATAACATCCTTTTCTTTTCCTGGATTCTGATGATGAGTTCCTTTCTTTATCATCATCTTTCCTCTGCTGGCAGGGCCTTCCATTTCAGTTTTTTTTTTTTTTCTTTCCTCCATATTTAGTCATAATATATTTAATGACTAATGAATTCTGAGTACTAATTGGAAACACTTATTCCTCAAAAAAATTACAATAAATTATTCTGGCAGCCTGCAGTGTTTTGGTTTTTGATGTTGTTGTTTTTAATATGTTCATCTCAGGAAAGCAAGAATCTACATCAATAATAATATAACACTATATTACAATTATTATAAATAACAGTTGTTAAAATATGATGAACAATAATGGTAATTTTTATTTATAAAAATTTAGCTATTACCAGTTTTAAAACTTTAAAAAGGCTGTAAATACATAACACCGTTTATCATTTTTAATCTCAATTTTCACATATTGGTGAAGTTTGAAGTGCAGGATAAAAATTATGAACAAAAAACTTTCCATGTTCCTTGGCCATTTAAAGGAGAAAAATGAAAAATATCATATAAGAATGTTTACAGAACTGGAATCACTAACTTACTAATATCACACTATCATTCTTGGAAATATAACTCAAAATGGTTCGGCTTTGAAGATTAATGTACAGCTTGGAGCACCACAGCAGTTCAGATAACAGTTCTTATGAAGCCTTCTTTATTGTGTCAATAGGGTGTGAAAAGATTAAAACAATAAAAAAGTGATGATTCTGAATTCTTCCATTCTTCTTATAGCTCACCTTATACAGCTTAGTTAACTTTGAAGTATTTAATATTCCAAAAATCATCTCTACTTATACTTTATTACAAACAGGAAGAAAAGGGTTGTGAAGGACACTCTATGAAATATTACTGTTGCCTTGAGACAATTGCAAACAATGGACAATAAGGGCCTATGTCTTTGTTAGAACTCATACTAAGAAGTATTATCAGTATTTTTGTCACTAACTTGCTGTATAATTGCATTGCTGCTTCAAGTATCTGTAGCCCATTGCTCTAAATAATGATAGGCTATCAAGCAAATACAACCAAGTAGTTTGACCGAGGTATAAAGTCTTTGGTCCATTTCAGCTATGTGAGTTTATATGGAAGGTAGGGAAAAAAAAATAGAAAAAGAATATGACTGGCAAAGGGAAAGAGAATTAGGATTTGGTGTGTCTGATGAAGATTTATAGAGAAGTTTTATTGTTCTGGCTGTGAATTAATCCCTGATCATAAAACCTAGGTCATATAACATTGCTGTATATGAGAGTGCCTTTTGACATTATTTGTTTTCTTATGGGCTTTTTTATGGTACTAGCTAACTTAGCATCTGAGCATTTAACAGGAAGCAGTGTGAAATAGATTTCTGTTTGTGTAGCTATTTAGCATAGCAAAAACAGAGCAATGAAAAATAATAATTTTCATTTTTCATAATTCTTTTTAATTTTAAAGTGGCCCTCACTAAAAAAAAAAAAAGAATCTTTTGCCTAGTTTGGTGAAATGGGTCTTAATGCACAGACCCTCTAAAACATCACAATAAGGTAATGTTTATAATACGCATTCATCCTCCCAGGTAACTGGGCTAACTGTGAATGTGGGAGGAGCATGACGACATCATGAGGCACAGTGATTTTCTAGAGTTGCGTGGTTGACCACCATTCTTTACCAAATTCAATATCAATGAGGGGTATGCTAGGAAGCGTGAGGTTATAGTGTGGCCTTTCAGGGCAAATTAAGTGTCTCAGTTTTTAGAGAGGATGAGAAAGAGACAATCCAGAATACTTCAGTATTACTCTTACCATATGTTCCATCACCCTTTTTCATCATATATTTATTTCTAATCTTTTCCAAATTTGTTCAATTTTTTCCAATTATTTCCTCCTCAGACTGTTACTGTTTTGTTGCTGTTGATAAAGTACCTCTCAAATTGGGTAGGTCTAGATGTAGATGTTCCAGAATGTTTTCTTTTTTCTGAGCATATGCAAAACACCAAGAGAACACAGAACTTATAATGCTAGATTTTCTTAAAATATAAACTAAACCAGGTAATTATTTAAACATAAAAACTCAGATCTGCTGGCTAAAACAGACAAATTATGAAGATTTGGATACAATCTCTGTTTTTTCTACTCTTTCTTTACCAAATGAGTCTTTGCTCCATTCTTTTTGTCCTTTACAGCATTATATGACAGCAATTGAGTGTCATCAGACTTCACCTGGTTCACTTTGAATCCCTGTTCTCCTTGTTACCTTAGGCATTTGGCTGGTCACCTCCAGCCTGCTCTCTTCAGCCGTTTCCCAGCTTCTACTTGCCCATGATATCTTTTGGCTGTCCCTCTCTCTTGTTTCTATGTGCACTTCAGAGGATCCACCCTGAAAAGTTTAGACATTTGTAGGGAAAGCCAAATTTTATCTTTCTAGGAATTTCTGACTGAAATTACAGCAGCCAGAAGAGACAAATAAACAGATTTCTCAGTTTGCTCCACAAACACTCCTTTTTAAAGGAATACAGTATAACATGGTAAGCAAATAAAACAAGGCAAAACAAAAAACCAGTCATGGTCATCTTTCATCTGGCCTTTTTGAAACACTCCTATTCTACTCTATTTGGTGACATAGATGACTTAAAATTTGGAAAGTAGAGGGTAAACTAGAGCAACAATTCACTCCAATGGTCACTCTTATCTATCTTTTTACAGCCTCTCCCTAGCACAGATCTTCTAAGAAGCTAATCTTCTAAGAAAAAGACTATGTGCTCTTTGAGATTCACACATCAGCAAAAATCAAGGTTTTACTCAGAATATCTTTTCCTCGCTTTAAGATCCTTGTACAGTACTGAAAAACAGGAATACATGCTCTCTTTTTCTTCTGAAAAGGCAGTCTAATCAGCAGGTTCTCAGCTCCTCTTTAAGTAGTGTGCAAAGAATCCTAGAAAAAAAATGGCTTGATTTTTAAATTTTTATTCCTAGGATGAATTAAAGAACTGAAGAGGAGAGAGAAACTGTGATACATGGCTAGGTTTGTTTTGATTGGACCCTTCTGTCTGTATGTTGGAATAGGACCTACTGCAAGTTTCAGATGGTAAATGGTAAATGCAGTATCTGGATGATCCGGCTATCAGTAACCATAGTTACTGCACTGCAGAGTTGGGTTTAACATGTTTTTACTGAACCCAAATTAAAGAAGTGTTACAAATGGCTTACTTTTTTTTTTTTTTTTTTTTTTTTTTTTTCTCAACAGGGAATCAAGTATAAGTCATTATTTTCAAGTTTGGTGTAGCTTAAATTGTGGCTGAACTGGGTAACTTCAACTATAGGTGAACCTGAGCAAGAAGTGGACGAAAAATTTAGAGACCATGTTACAATGTCAAGTATTTATTCATTAAAATCTTTTTATGCAGTTGTCAGGAGGAGTATGATGCTGGCGGAAGGAGGTTTTCTCCTCATTTGTGGATCCACTTGAGTTTAGTCTTTTCCTTTTTACAAGCTTTATTTTAATGCAGTTCTCTTGTTCTTTCTTCATTAATTCACATTTCCATGTTACATTCAGTATTTACTGTACATGTGGCATTTACTTCTGCTGGGTATCTGTTTTTGTTCTCTTTTTGATCACTAAGACCACTTTTGCCCAGCTTAAAAAGTTACAATCTTTTAATAACCAATAAATAACCACTTGTGATCATGCTTATAGCCTTGTGGTCTCTGTGTTGTCCTGTGCTTTTATTTTGAAGAACTCTTACAAGATCTTGTGCTTGTACATTTGGGAACCTTCTTACAAACTCATTTGCTCCTTTAACAACCTGCAAGTTTTTGTGTTTGTTTTGGGGGTTTTGCTGCTTTTTTTCTCTTCTTCTAAGACAACAAATATTCTATTAGCACAGACTAGTCATGCATATGTTTTTGTTCTGGGGTCTTTGAATAACACACTAAACAGAAATAATGCACTATTAGGCACAGAACTCTCCTACAGGTGTTTATTCATGGAAGTAGACTACAGAAGACCAGTAGCTGTCTGTGGTGTAGACTGTGATGTTTGGTTTTCCTTTTTTTTTTTTTTTTTTGGTGGGGGGTGTGTCACAACCTCAATGAGAAAAGCAACAGATACGTGTTTTGGTTATCAGTGCTGCTTGACTTGTATGATACTATTATTATTGTTTCCTCATCTAGTGCCCTAACAAGAGTCCCTAGCTCCAAAATAAGTCTTTCCCTTCCACAAAAAAGAGTTTTTATTGCTTCCCTGATAAGTATCTCTTGTCCATAAGTTCATCTCATTTTCTAAGTGAACCCAAATAAATGCCAAAAAACTTTCAATATGTAATGCTATGTTTTATTATATTATGAACCAGAATGAAGTGACACTACCTACAGAGAAAACTGAGATCATTTGTATAAGACAAAAAGAAATAAAGAAGTCTGAAAATTTCTGTATGTTCTGCCATTTTATTATTGCAGAGTGGATCCCTCACTCCAGCAATTTTCAATGTCATTTCAAATTTTGCCAACTGCACATTTTCTTTTCTAAAAAAAAAATTTCATTCACCTCCAAAGATTTTTTCTATGTTAACATTTTATTTTGGATCAAGACTATATTTTTACAGCAGCTTTCCCCATTTCCGCTATTTATTGTGCTTTGGTTTATTCACAGGGTGCACTCAGAAAGTATACAAAATAGATTTTTTTTTAGCTGACATTAAATTGGAAGATATATTTCAGAAGCACATGCTCCTACTGCTAATGTATTTTCAGTTCATGAACCAGACTAAATTTAAGCTGTAATAAATCCTTCTGAAGGTATATATACTGCCTACACCAGAGCAGTTTGCTCTGCAGGACTACAGTCATTGGGCCATGTTAGCTGCTCCTAGAGCCACAGCCTGAGGTGTTTGTTCTGAGAAACAGGAGTTTCTCAGGAGTCCTGGGAAACCGAGTTTGTTACTTCCCTTGCACTGCAGGCTTCTTACTTGTTTCTCTCTTTTTTTGAACCTTCAGTCCGAGAGCATATCCCAGCTGACCATGATTAATTACTGTTGGGAAACAGGCCATCATTCCCTCCCACTAGTTCCACAAACAGTCAGAATGGGTCAATTTACCTAATCTCAGCCTTTTGATGTAAAACATAACAGGCTAAAAATAACATACAGTAAATAATTAACAAAGAAAAAGAAGAGATACTGCCTGTCACAAATGAAATATTTGTTGGAAAGCAAAATGTGAAGTTTAGGGTTTGCTTGACAGTATTGGAAATGTTATTGAAAGTGGCTTAAAAGTCCTGTTGTCCCTTAAGACTTTTTGATGAGTTGGATATTTTGAATCAACTGTCAACACCTGAGATGCTGGTGTATACTACATATTTTTATATACACAGATATTAAAATTTCAAATTAGATATATAGTTCTTTAAATTGAAGCATACATAGTGTGTATATATATGCTTTCAGTTTAATGCATAACTCATAAGCAACCAAATCATCTGTATCAAAACCATAAAAATTGTTTCAAATCTCTTGTGAACCTTTCTGTGTTCAACGCAAGCTTTCATTTCCACACGACTTCCTATGCAAAGGGAGACAAATGCGGAATGCCAGAGTCACCATTTGATATATAGCAGTCTCTATCCATACATTCCTTATAATATACCAACATTTAGAGAAGAAATATCATTACTTGAAAATGAAGTTTTTTTGCAATATTACTGCTATTTCCTCTGTAAGTACTGTAGCAAATTGTAGTTGGACTTCTCTCACAGTGTCCTTATTTTTTGAGTTATTCAGATTTGGGCATTGCCGTCTTATAACAGATGGCTGAATTCTTATTCAGGATGATAATTAGTCTTATGCCTTTTCCAGCTAACTGTAGGTAGACACATTCCTTTGAGAGATGATTACACTATGTGGTTTTAAAACCTAGCAGTCTAACGTCTAGAAGCCTTTTGTAATGTATCCTTTATAAACAATAAAATCATTATTAACTCTGGTATAGCAAACACCAGCAAGACAGTAATTAACAGCACTGCAGCATTTGAAAGGAGGGATTTACATGTTTTAGCATTCTCTTACTGTGCAGGGTCTTCAAATGGCAGTAGGAAATGCTTGCAGAAGTTCAGGGAAAGCTGCTAACAATGACAGACCTGTGAAATTTGCTTTGGGAGCTGATCATTTATCAAGTGGTAAAGTAGAAGGGAGAAAATTAGTCACTGTAAATAAAATATAAACAGAGGGAAAGAGGGAACAAAGGCTCAGAAATGTATGTTAGATAAGAGTCGTGACAAAATCTGTGTGAAAATGTGCATTTCTCTTCATACAGAAAGGAATTTATTGAAACAAAGAAACAATATTTCTGCTTAAAGGAGACATTAGTCCAAAAATGTGATTTGCATGTACGCCTCATTAAATAAACATAATTTGGAATCATGTCAGATATAATTACCTGTTGAAGCACAGTGAAGCACCTGAAGCACCAGTTAAGTGTCCTGAATTAATACACCTTATTTTTAAGGGAATATATATTCCTATTCACATGGAAGTGAGACTGAAAAAATTGTAGGGGGGAAAAAGATATTTTATTTCTGGAATACATATGCTGTTTAGTTACATCAAGTTAGTTACCTCTGCTATGCATTTATTTCTTTTGTATGATAAGGAAGTGACAGAACAAGTATCATACTATGAAGAAACTTCAGAATAAAAAACCCAAATAAATGCCTGTGGTTCATTATATTCTATATGTCAGGTTTCTGTGTCTTTTCTGTGTAGCAAAAATAAATTCTTATTTACACACTTACTTGTAGTCAGATCTGACTCTTATCTTGGCGACCATGAGGTCCATTCCCAGAAGAACTTTGTAATCTCAGAAAAATCTTCCTGAGTCTTACATCTCTCTTTTGTGGAATGCAGATGATGTACATGCTAGCATGAACCCTGGCATTCTAGCACAGCAGAACTGGACATATATATCAAAAGAAACAGCACACAGTGGATGAGGAAGTACAATATATCTGAACAGTAGCCCCTAGTGGGGATTTCCATTGTTATTCCAAAAGCTGCAGAGATAAGTATGGGTCAATTTGGGTTGAGCATGAAAAGCAAGATGTAGGAGAAAGTTGCAAGGCCCTTCACTTTTTGCAAGGCCCATTTTTTACTGTTTTCCAATGTATACCAGTTACATTTTGTCCTCTTGTTTTATCTTGACAACAAATAACCTCTGTTCTTAGTTTGTAGGTTATTGTTTTCTCAAACTTCTGTTTGACTTCTGTTTGTTGTGACAAACGTGCACAGATGCCTACTGGAAAACATTCTCTTGTGATCCTGAAGAACTATAAAGCATTAGGTCTGCCACTGTTTGTACTTATTTGATCCTGTATACCTAGTAGAAAAAAACCTATTATATTATGCTGGTTTTGAGAAAATTAATTAAGTGCAATATCACTCAGTAAAATTAAATGAGTGAAACCAAACTCACTGAAGCTGCTTTTGAAAACTGAAGGCAGAACTTATTAGGTAATTTCAAAAGCCAAAATTCAAATACCTTAAACTGTCCTGCATTTGAAACCTGTGTAGTTTTTCTCTCCAGAAAAGTATTATTAATTCCAAGGAGGCGGTATTTTTTCTACTTGTTAAACTTTGAAATTTAAGAAATGCAACTTCCATTTAGAAGTGCAAACCAGAACTTCTCAGGAAAAAAAAAATTATGAAAAATTGATGAGAAAAATTCAGGTAAGTGGCTCAAAACTGAGTTTCTGTACCACCTCTTTAGTCTCCTGTTAGTGATGGTCATTCATCAAATTACAAAAAGGCTGGTTCTGTGATCTAGCAATTTTAAAGAGTTAAGATTCAAACTGAATCTTATTCAAAATACAATTTACAGAAAAGGGCTGATACCAAAAGCAGATAATGTGAAAAAACCCCTACTGCAGTACACTCACATGTCTATTAATTAGAACATTCACTTGGATTATGGGATAACTGCTAATCAAGGACCTTGATATTTTATATCAGAAGAGAATTCATGATCTTAGTTCAGTTATTTTCTTCCTGTTTTGAAGAGAAATTTCATCTGGGATTCAAAGACTCTTCTTCAGTAAGTCAATTTTCATAACATATTTTTACAGTAAAGTTTCATCTTGATGAATTAACATTCTCTGACTTCTTCTATTCCCTCTTAAAAAAATTCTCAAATGCTGAAATATTAGAAATAGTTCTAATACCAGTTCTAAGACTGTCTAATCAATTCCAGCTATTTAATTAAGGTCAAAGTTTTTTGTTTAAGCTGCAGCAGATATGTAATATTTGTATGTAGGAAATTATTGCCCAAGGGAAAGGAAATGAATAAAGTTGTAAGGTGTCTTGCTAGTCATATTTATATTTCAGATATTAATGATTTTCCGTACTGATAAACTCAGATAGGAAAGAGAGATTCATTCTGAGAAGATAAATAGTAATACTCTTGTTTTGACTTACCTTGATCTTTATGTAACAACTCCATCAAAACCAGTTTTCTTTTTCTACCATTTCCTATCATATCAGAATATGTTTCTTACAGAGAATATTGGAAGCTGGGAACCTGGTCTAAAATGCATATTTGAGGTAAACTAATATTTCGGTTAATTATACCTGTCAAATGTTATTTTTCAAAGAAAATAAGTGGGAGAACCAGTTCTGAAAGGTTAAAGCAGCTGAGCTAGAGGGAATGTATAAATTGGAGATTGATACAGAGCTAAGTGCGATTTGAATCTTTGCTTCATCCTTTCAGCACTGCAGGGAAAGTCAGATAATTGACAATTTCATGGATGGCTTCTAGTCTTTGTAATTCTAGCAATTTAATGTCATGTTTATTATTTGCTTATTAAATATAAATATTGTGGCTGGTGGCTACAGTCAGTAAAATACTTATTTCCTGGCATGTTTGGACACATTATGAGGCCATTTCAGCATAAGACTTATTATATACATTGTTCACCAGAGGACGTCATTATTTAAGGATAAAGGTCAGAGTCAGTAGCTAATAGGAAAGCATCTGTATGAAAGAAAGGTTATTTCTCTGCAAGAACTACTTTCACTTTTGTTCTCATCCTCTCTCTCTATATTTCATAGTGTGCTTTACATTTCAAGAGATATCTGACACATATTTTAAGTCAACATACGAACACCTTACTAATCCATACATTGGCCAGGCTCTTAAACCCGGATATTTAAAATTGAGCTTATAATTCCATATTTAAGCATCATTCTTGCAATAGCCTCAACTTCAAAGGTGCTGAAATCTGCCAGAATTTTTCTTTCTGTTTTGAAACAGAGCAGCTTCTGCTCATCTGGATAATTCAGAGGAGGTAATTTCTTCAGTACATAATATATCAAGAAAAAGGATAATCATGTCACAGTTTGGCCAAATTACATTGTCTAAATCAACACTAGTCTTCTGTACTAAATCCTGAATTTCACATGCTTCAACTGATATGGACCTTATGCTAAATTTTGGGACTTGAAATCTCACACTGTGATGTTTATCCATCATGGGATTCATTCTGTCGAATTTTTGGTAGTTTTTGTCTGGACATCTAGATCTCAACTGATTTTCATAAAGTCTGCTTCTCTAAAGTTTGACTTTTTTTTTCACAGATCTACCTTAGACTCAGGAAATTCACAGTGTAGGAGTGGTTATTTCTTTTCACTGGCTATGGAACATGTAAAATGACTAAGTTAGTGACAATCGTTTAGTGGAGTGATGATATTTGTCATCTTCTAGATTTTTCCCAGGATTTCTGGATAAGTGGTTATCATGTGACCAGAAATCTCACACTGTGTCTATAAAGCACATTTAGTACATGTTTATGTAAAGGACAAGTCCAATAGCACTTCTCTCCATTGTCCTAATATTCTGTAAGCCTGAAGACTGCCAGATTGCTTGATGCAGAGCAGATATCACAGGCAGAAACCTAATATAGCTGTTACCATGATCAATTTTTTTCTAAAACTTTAACTACAATGCACTGGACTGGAAGGGACTTTACAGCTCATTTACTCTAATCCCTTCTTTTAAAGCCATCTATATAACAATAACACATAATTCCTGGAAAGATCTGCCAGTAAAAACCAAAATCGGACACAGAGACAGAATACAATATTTACAGTTTGACAAACACTATCAATCAATCAGTAACAGCAAGATACAATAAGAGAAGGACAGCAGGTCAAGCAAGGTGATTCTGCCCCTCTGTACTGCGTCCAGCTCCGGGGCCCCCAACATAAGAAAACAGGAACCTGTTGGAGCGAGTTCAGAGGAGGGCCACAAAGATGATCAGAGTGCTGGAGCACGTCTCCTATGAGAACAGGCAGATAGAGTTGGGGTTTTTGACCCTGAAGAAGAGAAGACTCTGAGGAGATATCATAGCAGCCTTCCAGACCCTGAAGAGGCCAACAGAAAAGATGGAGAAGGACTTTCTATGAGGGAGTGTATTGACAGAATGAGGGCTAATGGTTTTAAACTGAAAGAAGGGAGATTTAGATTAGATACTAGAAAGAAATTCTTTACTGTGAGGGTGGTGAGGCACTGTAACAGGTTGCCCAGGGAAGTTGTAGATGCTCCATCCCTGGAAGTGTTCAAGGCCAGGCTGGATGGGGCTTTGAGCAACCTGCTCTAGTGGGAGGTGATCCTGCCCATGACAGGGAGGCTGGAACTAGATGATCTTTAAGGTCCCTTCCAAACCAAACCATTCTATAATTCTGTGATATGACAGACACCAAATGAAGAATAATAACTGAGAATGTTTGTCTACTTCAGATATCATAACTCATGTAGCAAAACAGGATTTCTTTTTTTTTTTACCCCCAGGGATCTCTGGAAATACAAAGACCTATCATATACCTACTAGCATCAAAAGGGCTTTGGATTAGGGCAAAGGTGTAGGAAGTATATAATGAATAATTTGATTTTGTGGGGTTTTTTTGCAGGCAAAGATATATATTGCTGTTACTGTGAATGTGCACCACTAAATAAATTCAACAGTTATTTTGAAGTTGACTAAAATATATTCCACTTGCCTATATCTTTTTATTCTATGAACTGTATCTACTAGGGTAGCACTAGAAGCTTTAATTAAGATCAGTACCTTAAGTAAGATCAGATGTGTGTGGTGAGAAAGCATTCTTGTGCTGAAGAACTAACAATATGAACAAATGGAATTGGAAATACAGTATTATTACCCACATCATATTAATAGAAAACGAGAACATAAGCATCAAGGGTGATACTATGGGTTCCATGATGTCAATAGCAAATTCCCTTTTATTTCACAAGGACAAAATTTTAGTTGGTCTGTTTGCTCTGAAGTCATTAATAACAGCTGTGGCAGAGACAAAAATTCTTCAGTTCCCATGCACTTTTTTTTTAGCAGAAAATCAGTCAATCTCAGATCTTGTCATTTCATACATCATTTTTACAAGCATTCTAGATTTCCTTGTCACAGTATATTACTGACTTTCTAGTTGTTGAAACACCTCACAGACTTAAAATAGTATTGACAAATAGTGTCTAAAATCTTTGACAAAGATGGAATGAAGGAGATGGGTTTTCACACACCTGTACTGTACCTGTATGGGTAGTTCTACAAGAATCAAAATTTATAACAATTATGAATGCATACTGTGCACCCTTGACAATTTAAGGATAAAACTGTCCTATTTAGGATGTGAAAAGGACAGCCTTAAAACTTTTTTTTTGCATAGGAGATTAAACCAGGTTTAACTTAGCGTAAAATAGCTGCAGAACATTGTGTGATCTCTTTTAGTAGTGTTATTTTTATTATGTTGGATTTTGCAATTTTTGAAGCAATTGTACTTTCAAGTGCATTAGAACAACATTTAACTTTTCAGGTCCCTTTCCTCTACTCACTACACTTCTGTGATGTGTAAACAACTAAACAGCTAAAGCATGGTCTGGCAAGTTTGGGAAACAATATAGTAAGTTCAGGAAATTTCCCACAGAGGTATGTACTACAATTGACATAATTAATATCTGAATAAAGACAATCTGGCCAATGGATTTTATCTACAAGCATTCTGCAATAATACACTAAGAGAAAGCACAAAGAATTCACAATGACAGTCATTTAATTTACAAAAGATTTAGTTTTGTCCACAGCACATAACTTTCTGATGTACCTTGAATCAAATATTTGACATGAGTTATATCCAGCATAGTGTTCAGAGTCAGAAGGCATCCATGAACAGATCATGCCTGTAAAATGGGTTTCTGAATTTACATTTACTGGTCACTGTTTGTCTTGAATTTTGTATCTGTATATTACTAACATGAGCTGAGAACTGTGGCGTTCCTAATCTTTACTTTTAATAAAGTTTAAGTTGAGCCAGATCTCTCCTCTAATGCTTGTATTGAATTCTGCAGCCACTTTGTCCAGAAGATGAGTATTTTGATTGTAAGAATGTGAGGAATATTTGTCACAGTTACTTTAATTTTGACAGCTTTGTGATTGTTAGCATTCTGACTCGTGAAGCAATATGTTCAATGGAATGCAGAGGTGACTAACACATACGCACACCAGTGAATTTCTTCAAATGATTCTAGATATACTGCTTTGGTGTTTTATTGTAAATGTGGAGCTAGTTGGTCCTGAGAGAAAACTTGTGGAAATGGGAATAGAATAACATGTTTTCCACATCCAGGCATGGATGATTAACTTTTGTAAAGTTAGAACTAGCTGTGCTTTGTGCCAGCTTCCATTTGCTGCATTTTCATTATATATGACATTTAAATTTGTTACAGTCTATTAGCTGTAAGCTGTGGGTTGATAAGAAGGAATTTCATCAAAATATAAACCTCAGAAATGAAAATCCAAACATCTGAAATGACAAGATTGTTGCAGTAACTTTACCTTAATTACAGCTCGAAGAGCAGTGGTGGCGGCAGCTGATTGCAAAGCACTGAAATGAAATCAATGGTGAGTACCCAGTGGCAGTGCTAGACATTACAGAAATTACAAAAATGATCTTCCTTTCTCATTATAATTTTCAAAGCCCTGCTGCTTTTCTTAAATTGCTGTCAAGAATGTTCTAAATGAGGTAAGAATGAAAATCTGTCTTCTTGGTGCATGTTGCATTCCTGACTGTCTGAAGCAGAACATGACCAGAACAGCTTAGACATAATGTTCAGAACAAAAAGTAGCAAGGGATCAGAACTGCATTAATTTATTGAGTTCATTTCACCTATGATAGTTTAATTCAAAATAGAAGGTTATTATATTTATCAGTGATTTCCTACAAATAAAACTGAGCACATGGTTTTAAGAAACTGGGATTTTATATATATGAAGTATATTTACATGTACATATGAAATTAATAATAAATAAATAAATAACATTTATTCTTAGCTCTTTTAATTCATTACTTCATTTTTCAAGAAGTTTTTATCTTTCTATTGACTCTAGGCAGATAAATATCAGCCAATGATAGTTATCTGTTTTCCTGTGGTGTGTTATTACTGAAGATACTGTACTTAAAGCAAAGCTTATATATAGCAACAGGCAGAAAGCTATATCCAAAATGGAATCGGTTAATTATTGAGAGTGCTATATTTAACGTTTAAGGACAAATTAGTGAAGTGCTAAGAAAACATAGGTTGCACAGGAGAGTTATTAAAATGTAGGTTCTGTCCTTGGGTAGGGAAGATTTGCAAGACTGAGGGCTGTGGAGTTTTCTGACAAAACCTTTGAAAAAATTTCCTATTATATGCTGTGTATAAGAACTACATCAACTGACAGTGTTACCAAATGAAATTTGCAATAGTCCCATACCAAGACAACTGGTTTGCTTTCTGTGAAAACAAATATCCACAAGAAACCTGGGTAACTTACCAACTTTGCAGAGTCATCTGATAATCTTCCACAAAAGTGCACGTATCCTGCCTCAAAACCTGATGAGTATCTACTGCCTTTCAAGTCATTTGAGCCAAAATGTCTTTCTGTAGCAAAAACATTGATGACTTCTGTGTATTAACTATTTCCTTATTACGCATCTCAGCATACACTCAGTCAGACTTTTTTGGCAATAGTGAAGTCATTAGGAAGACAAGTTATTTGCAGACTTTGCTAGCAGCATCTGAATAATTTGTATAGGAAGACCTAATGGGAAGTATCAGCAGCTTGAAAATATTCAGACCTTAAAACAACAACATTACAATAACAGTCTTGGATTTCTTCTTTGTGTGAAGTTCTCAGTTTCATATCATCTCACGGGATGACACTTCTGGGTAACAGCCTGTTGTTGAAATTGGTGTGAATTCTTTTATTGACTTAGAGATTTCATGATTTAAAAATAATACACATATTTTGTGCTGAGTCATCACATTGACTCTCTGGCATTGTGATTCTTGACCCTTCTGATTCTTTCTATTTCTATCATCTTTTGCATTGTCATATAATAACTGTAGTATTTGATTATTTTGACTGCTTTACATGTCACGGAATCATGGAAACATGGAATTGTTAGAGTTGGAAGAGACCTCTAGAGATCATCTAGTCCAACGCCTCTGCTAAAGCAGGAATGCCTAAAGCACATCACTCAGGACTGCATCCAGGCGGGTCTTGAGGATCTCCAGAGAAGGAGACTCCATGACCTCCCTGGGCAGCCTGTTCCAGTGCTCTGTCACCCTCACCGTAAAGAACTTTTTCCTCATATTTGAATGAAACTTCCTATTTTCCAGCTTGAGCCCGTTGCCCCTTGTCCTATCGTTGGGAACCACTGAAAAGAGTCCAGCTCCAACATCCTTCAACCCACCCTTTAGATACTTATAAATAAGGTCTCCCCTCAGTCTACGCTTGTCCAGGCTAAAGAGTCACAGCATCTTGAGCCTTTCCTCATAAGGGAGGTGCTCCAATCCGTTAATCTTCTTTGTTGCCCTTCACTGGACTCTCTCCATTAGTTCCCTGTCCTTCTTGAACAAGGGGGCCCATAACTGGATGCAGTATTCCAGTTGACCTCCCTCGACCTACTGGCCACACTTCTTCCTATGCAGCCCAGGATCCCATTGGCCCTCTTGGCGACAAGGGCACACTGCTGGTACATGGAAAGTGCTAGCAGATCCTTCTCCTCAGTGGTGCTTTCCAGAAGATCTATCCCTAACCTTCCTCCCCAGGTGCAGGACCCTACATTTGTCCTTGTTAAATGTCATGAGGTTCTTCTCTACCCAGCTCTCCAGCCTGTTCAGGTCATGCTGGATGGTGGTGAAGCCCTCTGGAGTGTCAGCCAGCCCTCCTCATTTGGTATCATCAGCAAACTTGATGAGGATACACTCTATCCCCTCGTCGAGGTCATTTGTTGAATATGTTGAACAGGACTGGGCCTAGTATTGACCCTTGAGGGACACCACTGGTCACAAGCCTCCAACTTGACCCTGCTCCATTAATAAGAACCCTCTGAGGCCTGTCACACAACCAGGACTCAATCCACCTCACTGCCCCCTCATCTATCCCACATTTCCTTAATTTTCTGATGAGGATGTTATGGGAGCCAGTGTCAAAAGTCTTGCTGAAGTCAAGGTAGATGACATCTACTGCTCTTCCTCCATCTAACCAACCAGTTACAACATCTTAGAAGGCTATCAGATTGATCAAGCATGATTTAGCCTTGGTAAACCCATGTTGACCAATACCAATAACTTCTTGATCTTCAATGTGATTGGAGATGATGTCTAGCATGAGCTGCTCCGTTATTTTCCCATGGACAGAGGTGAGACTAATTGGCCTGTAGTTCTGTGGGTCCTTCTTCTTGCCCTTTTTGTAGACTGGTATGATATTTGCCTTCCTCCAGTTCTCAGGCACTTCTCCTGTTCTCCAAGATATCTCAAAAATGATGGAGTGTCTCAGCAATAACATCCACCAGCTCTCTCAGCACTCGTGGGTGCATCCCATCATGGCCCATGGACTTATGGATATCTTGTTTGGCCAAGTGTCTCTAACCCAGTTATCCCCAACAGAGGGGAATTCTTCCTCTCTCCAAACCCTCTCCCTTGTCTCCAGGGTCTGGGATTCTTCAGGGGCAGCTTTGGCAGTTAAGACAGAAGGAAAGAAGGCATTCAGCAACTCCACCTTCTCTGTGTCTTCCACCACCAAGGCACCCACCACATTCATTAGCAGGCCAACATTATCCCTAGCCTTCCTTTTTTTTATTGATATATTGAAAAAAAAGCTCTTGTTATTATCTTTAACTGTTGTTTCCAAGTTAAGTTCTCCTTGGAGTTTTGCACTTCTTATTTTTCCACGGCATACCTTTGCTACATCTTGATATTATTCATAAGTAGCCAACCCCCTTTTCCAGAGACTGTAGACCTTCCTTTTCTCCCTGAGGTCCAGCGAAAGCTCTCTATTTATCCAGGCTGGTCTTCTTCCTTGTCAGTTCATTTTTTGGGACCTGGGGATGATGTTATCCTGTGCTTTTGAGAGTTTCTCCTTGAAGTATGACCAGCCTTTCTGGGCACCTTTGCCCTTCAGGACTGTCTCTCAAAGGACACTCTCAACCATTCTCCTAAACAGGCCAAAGTCTGCCTTATGGAAGTCCAAGGTGGCATTCTGATGGCTGTCTTGTTTCTGCAAGAATTGAAAACTCTATGATTTCGTGGTCACTCTGCTCAAGACAACCTTCAACATTTACATCCCCCCCATGAGACCTTCTCTGTTAACAAGCAGCAGGTCTAGCTTTCCCTGGTTGGCTTGCTCACCATCTGTGTTAGGAAGTTGTCTTCCACACATTCTAGGAACCTCCAGGACCGTTCCCTCTCTGCTGTGTTGTATATCCAGCAGATATCTGGGAAGTTGAATTCCCCCACAAGAACAAGGGTGAGTTATTGTGAGAGCTCTGCCAGTTGCTGATAGAATATTTCATCAGTTACTACATCCTGGTTTGGGGGTCCGTAATAACTCCCACCATGACATCTGCCTTGTTGGCCTTCCTCTTGATTCTAACCCATAAACACTCTACCTTGTGATTTCCATTATTAAGTTCTATGCATTCAAATGTGTCTGTAACATAGAGGGGCACCCCACCATCTCTCCTTCCTTGTCTATCCCGTCTGAAGAGCTAGTAGCCATCGATAACAGCACCCCAGTTGTGTAACTCTTCCCACATGTTGCCATGGCAAAAAAATTGTAATTTTTCTGCTGTGCAATGGCCTCCAGCTCCTCCTGTTTGTTGCCCATGCTGAATGCATTTGTGTAGAAGCATTTAAGCTGGTCTAATTTTCATTTTCATGTAATTTATATCTCCAACTTCATGCATCTCTGGTACTTGTTCTTCAGAGCAGACTCTGAAGAATTCTGACTGGGTGCTGAACCTAATTATTTACAACTGTTCAAAACTGTTCACTATTATATATGACAATACAAGGTAAAAAAAAAACCAAAATCAAAACTTTGAGCTTTTCTCATAAGCTGTAAGGAGACCACTAGACTATCTTGATTCAAGTCATCCAAAAAGTGAACTATATAATGCATGCAGTTCTAAAAGTATCCTTGGATTAGATAGAGTGTTTTATCTCCTACTTACCACTGTTTTGTCATCCTGGTGCAGTAATTAGAGTGAGTGAATTGGGTCAAAATAAATTCTCTGTGAAGAAGATGTATTCTTTAGCTATAAAATGTTCTTGATGGAGTCTTGATGAAAGCCAGACTTTTTGGAGAGAAAATATTCTCTGATATGCTTAGTTTTTATCCTTGTAATTCAAATAGTTCTAGATGGAACAAAATATCATTCGGTCCATGGAATATAGAACATAAGAATTTTTCAGTTATTAATGATTGACTGAACAAAAAATATTTAGGAGGAACTTGCAACCAGGTTTTTAAACCAAGAAGGCTCTGGAAGTATCATGTCAGATACTAGACCCAAACACAGAGGTGAAAGCTTATAAGCCTGCAAGTATCAAAAGTATGATGACCTTTCCTGCCAAAATCTTGTGTGTTGTTTGTTTTGGTTTGCTTTGGTTTTGGCTTTGGTTTTGGTTTTGTTTTCTTTTTTTAATATCCTCTTCCTGTTTTAGATAGGCAGGAAGAGGAAAGGCAATTCCGGTTGTACATGGTACTTCAGCCTTAAATAGAGCCTTTGAAAGATAGTTAACTGCTGATTGCAGAGGAGATACCACAGTTTCTTGGACAAAACACACATATTTATAAAGTAATGTCATTTTGCATATCTTCTTTAAAGTGAGATAGAAGCTATTCAAGTCTGCTTTCTAGAAAGCCTACCAGCTCTACAGAGCACATTGACATTCAGAAGTCATTTACAAAATGAAAGGAGGGAGCTTGTTTGTTTAGCCTTTTTTTATGTGTGTGAGAGTTTCTGATGTTAGAGTCAGAGTTTCAGGCTGTTCTCTAGAAGGTGATTTTAAGATGGAGATTGGTGAGAAGAAGGAAAACAAAATTGCTAAAGTTCTGATAACATTATGGGAGTCCTAGTGCTGTGTAATGTGTCTCTGTTATTTTATATATTGTCTCTTTCAACCTGAATAAGAATATTTTGAAGAGAGCAAATAGTGAAAAGTATTTAAAATTCAGTTCATGTTCTTGAACCCAAGTTGTAAAGTTTTTTACTTGGATTTGATGCTAACATAATGAGCCTTATTCCTCAGTTCAGTGGTATTTCTCTCCTGATATTCTCTTTGGCAAGACACGTAGGTACATCAATCTTGCATTTAGCAGTGTGTCACATCATTCTTTATGCAGCACAGGTCAGTAAGAATGTTATCTCCCTCATACCAGATACCAAAACCCAAGTGACTGCACCTCTGCAACCACATATTTACGCATAGAGAAAAAGCAAAATACCTAATTATTTCTTCAGAGAATATATTACAAGAAGCGGTAAACCTTGATGTGATTATCAATGAGAACATCATTAAAGGTCATATCTAAGAAAACACTTACAAACCTGAAAATTACATATAAAAATTCTTAAATGACTGAACACATAACTAATGTACTTGTAAGGCCAATTTCTAGGGATGTATCTCCAGGCTGTGTGTGAGTTAAGCAGAAACTATGCATCCACGCATACCTATGCCTAAACCCAAGTTGATATGCCTAAACCCAAGCAAGAAAAAGTACTTCAGTCACATATCTCATTTTATTATTTCTTACTGCTGGCTTAGTTGGGTATCTGAGTGCTCAGACGGCTGAGTTTTGTGACCTTTTAGTACAGGGTGTAATGTCTTCAATGGCAGGATATTGATATTGTGAATTTCTTTATTGGAGCCAAATGCTTACTTTTGTTTGTTTCAGTGCTAAATTTCCAGTGTCATTCTGATCACTTGCATAAAAAGTTTTAGACAGGGAAATCTGATTTAACCCAGAGTAGACTTTCTTATGTTCTTAAGCTTTTTCTTGCTTGTCCCTTAAAAAAGATGTGACTCTGACCATGGAAAGAAATACCAAGTAGATTTTATTTTCAAATCACAATGAATCTAAAGGCAGTTTTGACCAAGAAAAGAAATAATTCACCAGTCATTGTCAAGGGCTTCCAAGGTAGCACCACAAACAACATAAGAAGATCTGCAAACTTCATTGATGCTCACCTAGCAAACGCCATGACCATACTTCTTGCTTTTCAGTGGCCTATTCAAAAGTTATAAAATCATGCTATAAACCTGTAAAACGTGAGTGTTGAAGAAGGTTTATGAGCAACAGACATGTTATATTCACTGGTTTTACCGTAATGATCAGCAAGACAGGATCAGCAAGGAGACTGTTACTAACAGAATAACCTAGGTCACCACCATTATTTCTGTTCCATCAATTATTTTGATGTTTTCATGTTGTTGGAGTAATAAATCAGAGTACTATGAAGAATATCTGTTCATGAAAGAATTTGACATCAGGTTGGCAAACCTGTGATGTTATGATGTTTGAGTGCTACTATGAAGCTGACAGTAAATAACAAAAACTGTAAAATAGCTAGATGATCTCCAGGATGAGGAACAAGCATAGGTGGCATTCAGACTTTGAGAAGGCTAGACCTAGGTGGTTTCTCTCAAAATAACAATAGTCACAGATAATTATCGTGTTTTCACTTGGGTGTCATTATGATCTTCATAGTTTTCTTTAAAGGAAAGGCAAATTTCCCCTAGTATTTTATATGCTTTTTTTTTCTTAACGGGTTCTGCTCCTATAAAATATACTTTTCAATTTTGGGGAAGATATTTATTTTCTTATTAGTTTATATTACAATTTAAGAAAAAATATATTTCACTATTTTTCCATGCTTTTTTTTTTTTTTTTAAATTATGACACAAAACCCCACCAGATTAAAAAATAAAGTACCTGTTTTTTCTCATATTTTTACTTTTGCATTTCTTGCTGTCAAGTAATTACAACTTTCAAACTTTGTTGCCTGAACTTTACTCTTAAATCTTTTAACAATTCAACATTTTTGAATTAAATAATTATTATACAGGTCTTTATCTGATAGGTTTAATATTTGCATAATGTATAATGTATGTCTTCTATTACAAATTCAAGGTTAGGTTTTTCTTCAAAACAGAAACAGTCCAGTTTAGTCTTCACTGTTTAATAAGTGTAATGGATATCTATAGTTCGCTCACATTTAAAGCCTTGTATGATTTGTACTTACTAATGGTAGACATTTGTTATGGTCAAAATTGGTTTTTATCATTTTCTGATTACTCTGCTGACACTAATAGAGCAACAGATCTGTGCAGACTTTTGGCAAGGATTTCCATGAAACTTTATTTTTAAAATGTAACAAATTATTAAAAAAAAAAAAAAAAAAAAAAAAAGCAAAGGAAGGCTATAGAAAAGTGACAAAATTACAAGGATTTCTAATATGATCTGGTAAAAATAATTTCCAAATATTGTTTCTTGATAATATATTTTTACATAGTTTTCAATTAGATTTAACTCATTCAGTTTAAATGTGCAGAAGAAGAATAATTCTGTGTTTTTGCTGCCCTTTAACAAATTTTACACAGAACATTATGTAAAATGAAAATTTCTGTATGTGTTCTGGTGAGTTAAAAATTCACCAGATATTATGGAGTTTATAAGAATCTAATTTAATTTAGAATTATTTTAATTTTTTTATAATGTGAGAACATAGATTATGTCATCATGTTTATTAACAGGAGATTTTGAGAAAATATCATATTGGGGAACTCATTACAGCATATCTAAAAGATCTGAAAGATATTGGAGTAATTGAAATTTTTAGAAGCTATATTGAACCATACTTCACATATTGAAATATTATCTTTCACATCTTTTTTTTTTTTTTTGCTTTTACTTTTGAAAGCTTTCAAAAAGCAAAAAGAATAAGGGTATTTGTTCTGCAATGAGCAGTATCTGAACAGAGACATTTGTGTTATGTTCTTAACAGGAAGTAAGTGCATAATCCTAACTGAAATCTTTTGTTGCAGGAGAATATCTTTAAATTTTGGGTTCTTTTTCAGAATTCAGATGAATATGTATTTTTGTCAGACACTGATAAAACATTAGCCTAATTATAGCCTGAACTCTGAGCTCCTATATCAAACCCAAGCTCCCAGCTTAGAAATTTTTCTCTGTCATACAAAACAGTCATATGGAACTTCACCTGGGGAATGTAAAGCATTTCAAAGAATGCAAGCTAAATCACAGCTTCTATCAGTTTTACCACAAAATAATATCAGAAATAAAAGAACCAAAACAAAATAAAACAGGTTCAAATAGATTACCCGAAGCTGTATGGAGGATAGTAGAAGAGTCTGAAAATATTACAATTTATAATACGGCATAACAAGAAGATGAGAAGAAAAGATACAGTTAGATCTCAGTGCAAAGCTCAGATCTATTTCTTTTTGCAATGGGGTATCATCTCATTACAAATTTCTTTAAAAAAAACAAACATTGACCAGAATACATTATAATTTTCTAGTGGGAGGTAAAAATAATCAGTAAATAAATTTCTGTTTCCCCCCCCCCCCTTTTTTTTTTTTTAAGTCTGCACAAGGAATCAAAGACAGGAATCATAAAATTGTAGAAGAAACAAACCCCAAACAGATATACTTCAATTAGAATTCAGTTACAAAGAGCCTGTTTTTTAAAAAAGTATACATTAGACGTTCCTATGTCTGTTTGGATGCTTCTGAAAATCTGCTCTTAAGCATCTATTAGACTGTGGGGTGCCCATTAGTAACGGCAGCTTTAGTTTTCTGGTAAAGACCACCAACTGACAAATACAACCTATAGTCTCATGTTTAGGTCCACTGACAATCCTTACTGTGCTGACTTACTTATCCTCTTTTGCCAAACTTGATTCTACATACTTAATTTCTTTCTCATAATTTCAACCTCTTAATGCTCCCTGTCCTGTACAAGGCTTCCACAAACCTGTTGTGCATTTCCTCTTACAAATTCATGAAAAAACTTAAAGGCGACATTCTGTCCTGTTGACTCTGCCCATATTAAAAAAATTATTCAGCAACAATACTGAGAACTACTTTCATACCCCTTCCATGCAAAGCAGGTGTGTTAGATATGTGGAACCAACAGGAGCAAGTTATGATAAAACAGGGAAAGATTAACAAAACAAGCAAACAAAGAAAGAAGAGTTATCATTAAGAAAATGAATCATTCTCTATGGAGTAGTGGAATTCTTTTCTGATCTGTCACAAATTTACTAAGAAGCGGTGTCTAAGTCCTGCAGATTCTAAGTCACACTTAATTTTATATTGGAAATAGTATCTCTTCCTATACTTTTTTATTTTCTTGTCAGTTTAGATACAGTATTTGGGGTTTCAACATATTACCTTAATAAACTTAGAACAAAAGCATTTACTCAAAACTTGTAACAAAATGTAAGTTGTTTCCATTTCCTTGGTAGTCAACAATAGCAAAGGTTGTCTTATGAAAGGCAAATTTATTTTAATGACTTACTAGGATGGAGAGATGGGAAGTGTTTTCCATACTTCATCAACAATTTTTACACCAAATCCTCTGAATGTTAAGCCTGAATGCATGTATTTTGTAAATAGCAGCAATAAAACAATAGCAAGTGGTGAACTTGCACGTTCCTTTGTCTACATATCATCATACCCTGATGAATTTTGTGGGTGGTGGGCTCACTGTAGCAGAGACTATAACCACTGGTTTTATTTCTGCTTCGTGGAGCAGTTCCAGTTTGGGTAGGATAATGTACATATACCTTGACAGGTGCTGCAGTGGTTACTGGAATTCCATTAGCTAAGCTTCTGCTTCGTGGAGCAGTTCCAGTTTGGGTAGGATAATGTACATATACCTTGACAGGTGCTGCAGTGGTTACTGGAATTCCATTAGCTAAGCCTTCATTCCCAGACTTTCATTTCACATTACGTTTCATTTAGTACATTTTTCCTGATGATGTTTTAGTGCAGTTCATTTTGCAACATTTGGATGTGCTCTATAGAATTATTTTATTTTTTATAAAGTTAGATTTAACTCATTTATGTGGATAATTAGAAATCTAGATCTTCATATTTGACTTCACATTTGACTTTTCATTCACTTTTGAAATTTTTTTTCCTGTGATGCTTTTAAACAGTTGTAAACCATCTATAAGACAGTATCAGATCTTATTATACATACACAGTCAGTTGTAGTTGTATAGAAACATACTTGAAGTCTGTTGAAAAATTTATACTGTGAGAAAATTTATACTGATATATATTTGCATTGATCTTGAGTAGGAAAATTCCAATAAATAGGACTTTTCACTCCTATTATTTAATCAAATTATGTCACAGGATGAAGTCCTGGTGGCGTAAATGAAATGAATTTTCCACAATTGCTAATTTCAGAGCTCTGAATGGAGATGCAGGTTAAGCTCTGATAATTTATGAGGGTAAATGCTATAACCTCAGTCTTTCAAAGAAGCAGTAGGGGCTTCTATAGCTGCAGCTATAGATGCAGATTACTAGTAATAACCAAAATGGAAAAAGAAAAGCTGCAGGGGAGAAGGGGGAAGAGAGGCAGAGAGAGCTAAAAAAAAAAAGTAGAGAAAGTTACTGCATTTTGTATAGCTGGGAGACAGACACAAAAATTCAGTTTTATGTGTGCTTCTGTAAACTCTTTACATAAACTCATTATTCCTTCTCAGTGTGAATTCATGGGATTTTCAGAAGGATGATTTTTTACTGCCATTCAAATGGTATATTAGAGAACAAATGGCAAATTTCCTTATTTGCTTTCTCCTTCCATGAGTCTGCATCTGCAGAAGCATGTACAAGAATGTCCTAAACAACACCTCTCACCAAATCTCTGTCTATTAAACAGTATGTTCAGTAAATAACAGAGTGGAAAATAGAGCTCATCTTTCATTTTAAACATAATATTTCCATAAGGCAAAAAAGACACTGTAACACATCACAGGAATCCTTTTCAGTAAAGAAGTTTTACTGGTACTAGTTCTTTAATACACTTACTACCCTATTGGAACATCAACATCAGTACATATATTCTACTTCATATAGAAAAAATCCTTAAGATGTACTTTAAGTAGTTCTGCCTTCAGGGTTGCTATCATCTTCCTATTGATGTGAGCAATAACACTTTGCTGTTCAAAAGGTAAAGAGGAGAAAATATCTCTTCAGAACTTTTCCTTCACATTTAGTATCACCAGCACCACCAAAAAAAATATACAGTGGAATAATTTCCATTCTCTCAGAAGAATCAAACTGCAGAAGAAAATGGCAGAAGGTGTCTAATTCTCCATTCAGTACATTAATTTTACATGGATACAAAGATTTTGTTTACAATCAACCCTTTTTTGTGCATTCTGTGGATACTATGAGCATCATAAAAGTTTAAATAGAAGACCTTGTTTTCTTTAAGAGTGGCATGAGATTGAAATTGAATTGGTTTTAAATGGTTTTGTTCTCATTAGCAATAGACTCAGAAAACAGTCTTTTATCTAATTGTTTTGTGATAAAGGAATGCTAAGATTATATTATAAAATTTTAATTTCCATATTGCTAAGGAAAATGTATTAAGGAAACCCCAGATTTCTTCTGCTGTCTCACCACAGCCTTGTATGAGGGTGACTAAATAACTTTCAGTGGATTCCAATTAGAGATGCATGAAGGTGTTTAGCAGAGACACAAGATTCTGTTAAATAAAAGTATCCTGGTTGTCTAAAGCAATGTTTCTGGGCTATCTATTTGTCCCCTTCTCAGAATTGTAGAGGCTAGATGGGAATATAAAATTATTTTCCTGAAACTACTACTTTTGAGGGACTTTTCAGAGTCAATTTTGATATCCTTGTCTAAATAGGAAGCTGTTATTTTCTATTTATGTGTTAGCAAGGGACCTAGAGTTAGAAAGGTAAGAAAGGGCAAAAATAAGCCATGTCTGCACTGCAAAGCTTTCTAGACATCTGTGTGAATGTTGGGAGTGTAGGAAAAAACCCCTGTAATTCCTAAGTATAGGAAAAAGCTGTAATTAGCTATATGAGATAATTATCTCACATAGAGTCAATTTATGTTGAAAAAAAGCAGTTAGTTGTCATGTAGGAAGATATTAATTTTTTTAAAAAAAATATTTCTATTTTTTACACTTTAAACTGTGTCTGCTGGAGAATTTTGTGCTGTTACTGGCAATGTCTTTACAGTATTGGTTGATAAGACTGAAAGAAGTTGGTTTCTTATAAGATTGGAAAAATTACAGGAAAAAGTGTGCTCTTGGAAGGTCTTCATGGAAGTTACAAGCCTGAACAAGTTTTCATGAATTTAAATTAGTAATGGGGAGTCATTCATTCATTCAGCAATAGCGTTACAAAAATCGGAATTTGTGTAGTAGTAGAACATCTAGCATCAATTAAACAAAAAGTGTCTGAAGTGAGAGAAGTGTCATGGTTACAATATTACAAGGTTACATGATTACAAGGTTACATATAACCCTGGAGAAAGTGACAACTACTCTCATAACGGAGTACTTGGGGATGTTGTGTAGGGCTCAGTGCTTGCCTGCCCTCAGTGTTAAAGCATGAACCCCTTTCTAATTTTTACAGGTTCAGCTTTATTTTTTGTATTTTATATTCTCTAAAACTGAACTAATGTGCAGATAATAGATAAGTGTTTTAATTACTTTTTAATTTAAAATCAGAAACATAAATCCCTAAAGCAAGAGGTTATAGAAATAATTTAAAGTCAATTAAATTAATCCAAACTTTGAACTCCTGTATAATACCATTTTTACTACTTGTAATTAGATGTACTTTTGTTCTCCTGTTAATCAAAATTAATTTGTAAGTCCTTAAGGCTATCGATATATCCCAGTCCAGAAAAAAACTAGTATATTTGTCTGACAAATGAGGTATTTGAACACATTAATATTATTTTAGTAACATAGGTTATTACAGTAGTTTCATTACAGTATTCATTTTGTAAGCATGTGCAATTTTAACAGTTACAAAATAAATCATATCATGTGACTGTTTTCAGAGGATGACCATAGTTTAAAATTCTCCAGGCTTAAAAAAAAAAAATTTCTATCTGTACAGATGACATGTTAGCAGTAAGACATAGGTGCCACAGTCTCCAGCTCATGCTGATTAGCAGAGAGTTGTAGATAATATTCCTATTGTCCATGATAGAGCTTAACACAGTACAGTCTTTCAGCTTCACAAGCTGCAGGCACCAGCTTTGACAGTATTTCAGGAGTCAATTTGGCATAAAAGGTGTTAGCAGGGTAACATCTGTGAACCAAAATTTTCAGAATGACTTGGGTAGTTTTCACAGGAACTGCAGTATGAAGTTCAGTGAGTGTGATAAATAGTTTATCTAGAGTTCAGCAAAAAAGATTCTGGTTTTTTTTTTTTTTTTTTTTTTTTTCTTTTATAATTCTCTTGGGATTGCTCATTTCACCTGTCACATATGAGAAATGACATTTTGAATTATCTAAAAAATAATTAGTTGTTACAAGAATGACATGTATTCAATTGCCTGTTTTAGTAAATGCAGAAATTCTCACATAAAATATGGCAGTGGTCCAGAAAGGGGAGTTTAGGACTATACATCATTTCCTCTACCCATTTAAACTGCAAGCACTAGAAATAAACTCTCACATACAAGCATCACTGGGACTTTTTCCAGGAAGACTTGCAGAAGCTCTAGCTGATACTCAAAAAATGCAGGAAAAAAATATATCAACCACAGTAATTATAAAAGTTGTTAAAAACTTTAAGGTGCTATAGATCTACAGATTCAGCTCTTTTAGCTCTTTTCAATATCACGTTTCTGTTTTCTAGCCCCACCACATTTACCACTTTTTAACTGTATGGAAAAAAGAAGTTTTATGTGCTTTTCTACCTTTTCCTGCTTAACTGCAGATGTTCTTCTAAAGTCATTTAAAAAGAAAATAACTGAGTGTGATGGAAAGGATTCTATTTATTCTATGATTCTATGCAAAGTGGATGAGATCTGGATGAAGATTGCAACTTTGAGCAAAATAAATCTAAATTATGGAAAATAATTTAGTCAAACATGATTTTTTTCATAAAAGTCTTCTTCAATGGTATAGCAAAATATTCTTTATTTTATATTTGTGTGTGTTCCAAGAGCTGTGCTGCTGAAATTTAGATCAAGAGCCACTGAAAAACATAAACTGACCTACAAAGAGCTCACTCTTACTCTAGAAAGTATTTACATATTACTATAATTATATATTTTATAAGACGTTTTGTTTGTTGATGTTTTTGTATGTTTTTTTTTAAATCATTTAACATTTTTCAAAAAGGCTGAAGCTTAATGATTTTTTTTTAACTCAGAAGCCCATTTTTACTGCAGATGTTTATTTTTATATATTAACTATCCATTTCTAGATGGTCATTTGTTCAGTCCAGATCATGAGTTTGGGAGCTGTACATGATTTGCAACTTACATTGTTTTAAATGCTTATGCTCAGAACAAAATGTAAACATTAGTGACCTTTTTTTTTTTGCCTATCTTGTGAAAAAATGTTATACCCAATTGTCTGCTACAGAGTTTTACCTGCCACATCATTAGCTGAAAGGCCTCACAGATAAAACCAAGCAGCTATTGTTATCACAGCATTTAATTCATCTGACTAAAGTAGATATTTAAAGGTAGACTGCATCTCTCCCGCAAAGTAAGATACCTGCATTTAAAAATGACTCATCTGTCCCAGAACAAAAGTCTAATTATTGTATAAAACTGGAAGATGGTATAGATGTCTGAGCCATTTTCCAGAGCACTTTCAGCTGTTGAACATTTCATGTAGATGTCTGCTCTTCTCTCTTCTCCTCCAACATGAAAAACATCGTAAAGGAGTACAGTACAATAATCAGCTTCCCCTTCTCCTCCTCTTGTTGCTGCTTCCCTCTATACTTGTGCTTCTTTACATTTATCAAAAATCAGGTTTCTCTAAGGTGCTGATGCACTCATATTTCTTCCTGTTGCTTCATGCAACACAAGCCCTAGCGAACAGGAAGTGCTTCATAGGAAGAACGAAGAACCCCCTATTGAATGTTGCTAAAATCGGGGGCAAAACCTTTCTACCTTCACAGCCGTATTCTCTAGTCATCCTTTTGGAGGCTCCACAAGGTTTTCATGTTTCCTTCAAACCCAGCTGCTACCAAGAGGAAACTCTTCAGCCAACACTCCTCACAGAGCAGCAGAAGCTGAAACTTCTTTCAGAGACCAGTCTCTCAATTTTATGGTGATTTTAATTGCAGAGGATTAACTGGTGATAATATGGAACACAGTATTTATGTAAGGAAATGTACATTTTCAAGTACTTGTCACTGGACATCTTAAACCATACCCACAAAATATCCTGATCTCTTCAGTTGTACTACCTTTAATACAAGGGTTAAGATTGACATTTTTGTATATACATACACCAGAGAGGCAACATACAAGTGTTTCTTCATATTAACAACTAAGGCAGAAACTCAAAAGATGTAGACTTTTGAATACAGTGGGTTAATAGAGGTAAATGGTGGTTTCTGTGTGGGGAATGTAGTCAGTGTGAATTGCTGTCTGATGCTGAGGTGCCTGGCTGTTTCCTTTTCTTCAACAGACTCATATTTCAACCAACAAAGGTCACAAAGTTCAGGATCATAGAATCATAGAATTGTTCAGATAGGAAAAGACCCTTAAGATCATAGAGTCCAACCTTAAACCTGACACTGCCAAGTCCAGCACTAAACCATGACCCTAAGTGCTGCTTGAGGCCACTCACTCTCATCCTATAACTTGTGACTTGGGAGAAGAGATCGACCCCCACCTAGCTACAACCTCTTTTCAGGTAGTTGTAAAGAGTGATAACGTCTCCCCTGAGCCTCCTTTTCTCCAGAGTAAACTACCCCAGCTCCTTCATCTGCTTTTCATAAGACTTGCTCTCCAGACCCTTCACCAGCTTTGTTGCCCTTCTTTGTATGTGTTCCAGAATCATAATGTCTTTCTTGCAGTGAGGACCAAAAAATTGAACACAATATTCAAGGTGTGACATTACCTGTGCTCAGTACAGGGGGATAATAACTTCCCTGGTCTTGCTGGCCACACTATTTCTGATACAAGCCAGAGTGCTATTGGCCATCTAGGCACACCTCTGCCTCATATTCAGCTGGCAGTTGACCAACACCTCCAGGTCCTCTGCCATCAGACAGCTTTCCAGCTGCTATTCCCCAAGCCTGTAGTGCTGCATGGGGTTGTTGTGATCCAAGTGCAGGACTCTGCACTTGACCTTGTTGGCCTTGTTGAATCTCATTCCATTGGCCTCAACCCATAGATTGAGGAAACTGGGCATGTTTGGTTTGGAGAAGAGGAGGCTGAGACGAGACCTCATTGCTCTCTACAACTACCTGAAAGGAAGTTGTAGAGAGGTGGGGGTTGGTCTCTTCTCCCAAGTGAATAATAGCAGAACCAGATAAATGATCCGAACTTGTGACATGGGAGATTTAGATTAGATATTAGGAAGAATTACTTTACTGAGAGGGTGGTCAAGCACTGGAACAGCCTGCCCAGGGAGGTGATAGAGTCGTCATCCCTGGAGGCATTTAAAAAATGTGTAGACATGGCACTTCAGGGCATGCTCTAGTGCCTGAGATTGTTGGTTTTGTCTGTTTGTGGGTGGGTGTGGTGTAGTTTGGGTTGTTTTGTTTTGGTTTTGTGGTTGGATTTGATGATGTCAAAGGTCCCTTCCAAACATGAATATTCTGTGATTCTGTAATCCCCTCTGTGCTGAACACTTCCTGTGTGTACTGAAACCTGTACATGACGGAGATTTATGGATCCTAACTTTTGATATATAGAGATGAATCTTGAAAAATCTTTAAACACATCACTTGAAGTAGTTGGTGCAGAATTCATAAAAATTCATCTGGGCAACCAAGTCATTCCTTTAGTTTTCATATTTATATGAATAGAGAATTAATGCTTTTTAAGTTATGTTATAGAGAACTCTAAATTATGCATTTAAACTTTCAGAAACCAGCATGAATGTTTAAAGATCAAACAAATTCCTCTCAAAACATTTGAATCTTCTTATTATCACCAAAAAATTGTGTCAATCATCAAGCCCATGCAGTATTTCAAGGATACTTATTTCAAACTCTGTTTTCTTGAAGACTTTTGTGTATCATGCAAAAATAACAGCTCAATTATACATCTTTTCAGTTAGATTAATTAAGAAGTGCACCAAAGAAATGTGTGTTCAGCAGACACTTTTATGCCTTTATCTTTTGCAAGGTTCCTTGTGCAATGGGACCTGAAATAACTCTTCAAAAGCATAATTAGTATACTTTTCAAGGGTATCCTTGGTGCATAAAATAGGATTGTACAGTTCTTTTCAGATAGTTTCTGTCTAAAATCATGAGCTTCAATAACAGTGCCAGTCAATATGTATCTTCAGTTCAGGATCATTACAGCACAGTTGTCTTTTATGCATTTTAAAGATGGAATGTGACTGTTCTGATGCCCTAACATTCGTACAGAAGCTTCTACCTTTGCCTAGTAATGCCCAGGCAAGAGTCATTAAAATAATCTTGAAATTCTAGTAGTTCTAGAAAATTGAGTTATTACTCAACAGCTTAATATTAAATCACATATACAGATGTGACAAAAACAGAAATGAAATGTACTTAAGTCTATAATTTTTTTTATTTTTTTTTTTTTACCACATCATGGATTAATAAGGAATCTAAATTTTTGGCTTCACTACTGAAAAAGTGAAGTAGTGAAGCATGTATTTCCTGAGATAGGGCCCCTAAACAATTAGGAGAAAGGATGCATTCCATAATACTTAATTAATTAAAACAACCAATTGCAAGGGTTAGTAAACAAGAAATTCTGCAGATAGGACCAGTCCTTTTCTTTAAACTAAAGCATTTTCTTCCACATGGAATTTATAGCTCCAGTATCCATCACCACCAAAAAGGTGACCTGTGTCTTCAAGCATTCAAACAATAGCTGGAGATGTGAAGTATGGGATTTCTTCTATCTCACAGTTCAGGTGATACTGCACTCACACAACATGTAATTTTCCTTTTGAATTTTTTTAAAATGAGACCAACTTTCATCTTTTAGCCACCAGGATGAAAGACCCTGCTTGGACCTTTACTTCCAGGTCCTCAGTGTCCCTGATCAGTCACATACTTCAGCATAAGCTGTTTCATTTGTGTAGTTAATTGCAGCTTTGCTTTTAAGAGGGAAGGAAAGCATAAGAGAAAGAAGGCATATGGCATGAGGGAAACAAAATAATGTGCTAAACTATTTTTATTTTGTTTACCTGAACAGTTACTATTTAATATATAAACTGAAACATTAATTGGCTCAGGTACTAGCCTGGATGAGCATTTAAATCAGTAGGATGCAGAGCCATGATAATTTACATGCTCTTTTTGGTTCTGTTAGTCTTTATTTATGCATTTTGAAAAGAGCCTTAGATTCTTACTGGTAGCTCCTGTTCCTAGCAACATCGTCCTGTACAGCACATCGTCCTGGAGTGTTATGGAGTTACCAGGAAAGAGTGGTAAATCTGCATAATTTCAGGCAAAGAAAATAATTGAGTTCTAATTCATTATCTCTAAAAAACCTTGCATTCTGTTTTAATAGAAAACCTGATCTTCTACATCTGTTCAGAACACACCAGATTGCCTCAAGCAACTCTGCTTCATGAATAACTATTTTATTCATTTTAACTGGATTTATAGAAGAGACAGGTGCAAAACTGTAAACACTGAGGGACATCTGGACATGATCAGCATAGCAATGTTGTAGGAGTCAGGGAATCTCTGGGTATTATATGTGTCCTTAAAGAGTTGAAATAGCATGCAGAATGAGAATGGATTCACTTTATGCAATGCAAAGTCCTCTCGATATTTGCGGGCCAGCTATTCAGCATTTGTAAGGTAGGAAGGGTATACTGTCCTTTAGCAACTGGCTGGATAAGCCCCTTTCATTCCTAATTCTCTGAAGTGCAGCCACAGGAGTCGTGCATGAAGAGGTGGATCTGGTGCTGAAGCAGAACTCTAATGGCTCCAGAAACTTCAGTACAAAGCCTTAGATTATGCACTTCTGACGGGCTTCCCAGGTAAGGGCACTTATAGTTCTCAAAAACATTAGGCACACAAAATTATCTAGGTAGGGCTTCTTTGTCTTTTATTCTGGGACACTAAATTACCTTTTAATAAAACAGTGGTTGTAAGTCAGACCAAAATTAGTGTAATAACTGGTTATATGCAGTGAATGACTGTGCACTGATTAAACTTTAATGTCAGTGATTCAAACTCACAGGTCTTTGAGTCTTGATCAGAACTTTCTTTTGAGTAATTTTGTGGTGTAGATTTATCAGACTCCTTGTTAGTCTGGAGATAGATCATACAATATGACAGAAGTACTTATAAAAATATGGAAAGAAGTGAAATAGAATCAGGTGGGTTTTTTTTCCCAGTGCAGCCAGGTAGTACAGATACTTTGAAAAGGCTATCAAAAACCCTTCTAGCATTTTTTGCAGGTGATGCAGAAATACTTAAATGATAACAATGTTGTATAGAAGTATTTTTATGCCTGTGATGCTCTAAAGATAAGTGATGTTGATTTTGTTGGGGGAAATAATATTTTCTAGTTTTATCAGCACCACTGATGTAGTTGGAAACCTCGATCCCTCCTGTTTTCTTACAGTGTGTATGGAATATGAAATTTAGCTTAATTCAAAATCATAAAAGAAGCTGTGATCTTCCCAGTTAGTTTTAACTAATGAAAGCATTTCAGTAACGGGATACAGAAACTGTTGAGGGGTTTCTATATCCGAGTTAATGCCTTATTTCTTCCAAGGAGGTTGTACCCCCACTGTATATATTGCAAAACATATATAATTAAATTATTCATCCTTTCTAGATACCTATTTTTAAAGAGGATGGTTGGAACTCTTTTAATGCACATGTCATGGTTTAACCTCAGCTGGCACTAGGACCAGACAGCTGCTTGCTCACTTCTCCCCCTCCCCTGAAAAGGGTAGGGAGAAGAGGGAGAAAAGGACGCTAAAGGTAAAAAACAAAATACAGAAGCTACTAGAGAGAAAATTATCCCCATTGACCCCAGGACAGCATTTTACATTATTACTGCACTTTGACAGATGTCAGAGCAGCACATATATTTTTTTACTTCCAAAGTAAATGTTTTCAACTGTTGGGTTTCGTTTTGGTTTTAGTTTTTTGTTTGGTTTTTTGTTGTTGTTGTTTTTGGTTTTGGTCTCAGTTTTGGTTTTTTGTTGTTTGTTTGTCTGTTTTTAAGTGTTTTAAATAATTTTCTAGAAGGCCAGTGAGTCGCTTAATGGCTTAATACAGGTACATTCACAATTTTTTAATATTTAAGTATGAATATTAGCCAGTTCTAACTAATATGTAGAGATTAAGACCACCAGTTTAGTTGGATTGTCAATTACTACCCATAAGTGAGTGAAATCAGCAGGAATCATAGGGATAAAAAAGTTGAGACAACAATAGAAAATACAGTAATTATGTATTTGAAACTTGTCTTTACTAAACAAATTAAGGGTCTAGTGCTTGTATATCTTAAATTATATTGACTTTATCCACACTCAGGCCATGTAAACAAGAGATTTAGAGACTAGAGATTTTCACTAATAAAAATCATAATGTTAAAGTGATATTTGTACTCACAAGAATGTCACATAAGAACAGGAAATAATTGCCTTGAAAATAAAACCAAGACTTTGAAGAAATGAAAAAATCTGAAGGAAAACCAGAAACACCGTTCCTGTAAAATTATCAGTTTATTATTCAATTAAAAAAGCTCAGATATTTTTCTTATTGTAGCTAAGGATGTACCTACTGCATAGTTAATATTGATGTTAAACTGATTTATTCAGTAACTTAATTAGCCAAATTCAGGAAGCAATCTAATGTTCAGCCCCTACAAATTGCAACAATGTTTACAAATACTGAAGGAATGAGGACAACTGAGAACTTCAGAATACTTCAAGGATTTTTTGGAGGAAACTAACAAGACAAGAATAAAGATTCTATACGTAATCTTTGAATAGGCATGTAACAACCATGACATATTATTGAAGGGGAAAGCTTGGATCTACCTGTAGTCTGAAAGCTTGTCTTGGTTTCAGCTGTGATGGATTAACTTTCTTGCTAGCAGCTGGTAGAGTGCTATGTTTGGTTTTGGGATGGGAATAGTGTGAGAGTCCACTGTTGGTCTTGGTTGTTGCTAAGCAGTCAAGGCCTTTTCTCCTCCTCAAATTGCCCCATCTGAGAGTATGTTGGGGTAGGCACAAGAAGTTGGGAGAGCTGGTCCCAACAGACCAAAGGAAAATTCCATGCTGTATGACATAATGCTCAGCTGTGGGAAGAAGGTGGTGGAGCAAGGACATTCAGAGTTAGAGTGTATGTCTTCCCAAGTAACTCTTATATGTGATGGAGCCCTGCTTTCATGGAAATGGCTGAACACTTGCCTGCTGGTGCTAAGCACTGAATTAATTCCTTGTTTTGCTTTGCTTGTGTGTGCAGCTTTTGTTCTACCTGTTAAACTGTCTTAATCTCAACCCAGAAGATTTTTCTCCCTTCTACTCCTGTGATTCTCTACCCCATTGCAACTACGGGAGTGAAGGAGCAGCTGTGTGATCCTAGCTCCTGGCTGGCATTAAACCACAACAAAATTGATCTGGATTGTTTTGTGTAATTCTTCTCCAGACTATGACTGAACTGTTCTTTTAAGGTTGACTGGATGTAAATGGACACTTTAGGTCATTGACATCAAAGTCAGTTGGTTGAGTTGATGGAAAGGTTATGTTTGAAGAAACAAAACTGAGAAGTAGAAACAGCATTACAGATAGTCTCCTACACTTAATTTATATGACCTACACTAAGTCATACTTATGCTTTTACCACACACAGTATACAGGACTAAGATCTGCAATTGGGTATTAATATAAAATTTATAGATTATTTTAAAAGTATTTCACTGTATCAGAAGAGTTTATGAAAACTCTTTTCATTAAAATGTGAGTGTATTCCCAGTGTGTGAATATTCCTACTAATTCCAAATGTTTAACAGGTCAGAAGAAATTTGTCTCTTCACTGCAGTCTTTGATGTTTTCTTCAGTTCCCAAAACTTTGATACAGAGAGATTGAATTAATTAACCAATTCTTCTTGTAAATTTTACTTTTTAAATTATTGATAAGCTTTTAACTCTTCTTTACTTACTATGCAACATAATCAAAACACAGATACATATGCACCAGTGGGAACAGTTTATGTGTTACTCCTTTCATTGCAAAAACACTCCGTATCAGTTTGGTTTTGTTAAACTATAAGTTGATTGAAGAGAAAAAGAAGTTATTTGAAAAATTTTTTCTCTCTTTCTCTTCTCAGAAATGCCATTCTTAGAACAATGGTAATCAATGTTACAACTGTTTACATTGGTAAGTCACTTCTGTTCTTTAAGTCAATGCAAAAAACTCAAAAAAATAAAAATCACAGAACAGTCAAAATATAATGAAATCAAATAAAAATTCCTTAAAGAAACAAGAGACAGTAATGAATTTTTCCTTTACAAAGGATTTTATAAGGAAAACCTTTCTCTTAAGTATCTTGACTTTTAACTAGTTAGATGTGATTAAGCAACTGGTTCATTATTGTTAATAAATGATAGCTATTCACACCATAGGTAAAAGCAGAAATATTTATGCATGGGAATTATTTTACAAATGTATGCAGAGACAGTAGGAGTAAATTTATCTGAAATGGATTTGGTATTTGAAAGAAATTAGGAGCTGTTCTTTATATTATCTTTCTTAAAAATGAACTATTTATTATTTATTTTTCTTTTCTTCCTTGGATAGTGTGAATTATTAGACAGAGGTCTTTGCTATTTGTCATTATTTCTTGGACTGTTACATATCCCTTTCTTTGTTAAAGTACAGTGATTCTAGATTCTAGAAGCTGGTTTTTTTGAGGTTTGATCAGCCCTGCAATTTGAATGTATCATGTCTTATACTTTGGTTAACCATAAAAATTTCTTTGGAAGCTGATATATTGTCTCTGATGTCTTAGACTTAAGATTCTGAATGAATCACTGTATAGAGAAAAGCTTTAGAACATGGTTACTAAAATTAGAAATGAGTAAATCATGTGTTTTATGTAAGTTTTTGTATATGTGTGATCAAAGTGTTTTATCATAAGCTGTATGAATCTGAGCTGACCAATGTACATGATGGTATACCATTTTTAACAGTCACTATTGATACTGTAAATTTGTATTTTAGGTCTTCAAGTGACAAAATCATTTAGCCATTGTCAATATAAAAAAATATGTAGCAAAAGTCTATGGAAAATTATAATAAATAAATCATAAAAACAGACACAGAAATGCCTCTCATTCAACTTAAAGGAAAAAAGAAATCTATTTTTTCTATTCTTCTTAAAAAACTAATTAAAGTAATATGTAGGTAGTGAAAACATTTAATTAGTTTGACCTACTTGTTTTTTCTGGGTAAAATCTAGTTCTACTATTTTTTTCCAATGCCTTCTGGCTAATTTTTTAAGTGGTACAAATTAGAAGTTTTTGTCATTCTACTAAAAATGCAACCAGCATAATATCTCATGCAAAATGTAGTATTTTTTATGCATCATACAATGTAATTTTTCTATTTCAAGTTCCCACAAAGAATATGTAAGTTGCATTCTCAAAGCAACTGTAGTACTGGGACAAATGTAGTAAATAAGGCAAATAAAGGTTAAAAAAAAAAAAAAAAAAGTTGAGTGTTGTTAATTTCCAGTCATACAGTATCAGGTGGATACCAGAGAAATGTGGATGTTGGTGGTAAGCAGTACAAAGCAAAAAGTGAATGTTATGTTGTCCTATGATTTGAATTCCTTCATCCCTTCCTGAAATCCAGTGTCTGATTTTTCTTTTCAGAACAGAGCAGATATTAGCTATTTTTGGGAAAGGAATTTCTATTTCTGTGTTTAGAGCATAAGAACATGATGTGGGAATAATCTAGAAATTATTTTGTTTCTTTTAATATCTTCCACTAGTGAGTGTACATTAGGTTGGAGCAAAGTCAAGCATCAAATCTAAAGACTGAGACATCTACACAGGAAGGGACTATTCTGAATTCCAATTTCTACCAGGATGGAGTAATAATTTAGAATACTGTAGCAGTTATTGGAACAGAAAATGAAGATCAGGACTCTGCTGCCCATATGAATGTTCTAACAGGTGGTTGAAAATTTTCTTATTCTTGAACTTTGGCTCAATAAATATGTAATTATTTTCTTACCAATGAAATGGTTTCAGCAAGTCAGAGTGAGAGTGCCCTGCACATCAATAGCTCAGTTACTGTGGTAGGAAGCTTGAAATATGGGTTTAATTCATTTTGGGTCAAACAAGGGAACCGAACTTGATAATCACATATCCTGAATCATTGGATAAATGTGGCTGCTCAGTGATATAGGGAGGGAAGCTTTCTCTACAGGATTTAAGAATAATGCTAAAAAGTCATAGGCTTAAGCAGGATGCTTGTACCTTCTTACCCTGAGAACTAAATTCTTACAAGGATTTTCAAAGGCGGAATTTTAAGCTGCAGGAAAAATTTAATGCCAAGAATTTGGTCAAGCATAAAAGGTGAGATTTAGGATGAGCATTAAGAAAGTATTTCATTAAGATATGTGCAGACAGGCCAAAGACACCATCTTTTAATGACCCCAGTATACCTGGTAATGCCTGAACAAATTTGTTCTTTTTTTCTTTTGTTCCTCCTTATGTGGGAGAATCTCTGTCACCTTTTGGAGCTGGATGTCTCCATTGACTAGTGAAATTAGTTTCATCTGTGTTTCAAATAGCTGATTTACCAATAGAGGAGAATGGGTACAGAATGGGCTGTAAGAATTGCAAATAGTTAAACAGAGGTGTTCTGGGATTATATATCTTTTATTCTATTTCTTATAAAATGGATTTATAGCAGGGATGACTGACTGTTACCAAGCCATCATATATGTGCAAAATGAACATTGCTCTATTAATACGTGTTTAGCCACATTACAAAAGCATAGCTGCAATTCAATATCTTATTATTATAAACTGGCTTGTTAAAGTTCTTATGCTAAGCAAAAAGGCTGTTTTGTTGAAAATAACTTGGGACATAAAAGTGAAGATAGGAGGTGAAAATTTCAAATTGACTGTGGCATTTAAGAATCTAAGGCCAGAGAACTATCATTTCTGATTAAATGCCTTATCTAAGTCTGATTGTCTCTTTATGTTTGGGTCATAATCATCCCTCAAGTAGAGTGGCTGAAGGAGTAGGTAACTCGATTCTTTCATCCTCAGCCAGTTGACCCTGTAGGCAACCCTATTTTTTAAGACATTCTTTTGTTGTAGACTGACTTCATTTTGGCAGAAGATATTAAATCAAGATAAATTATTCTTATAAAAATAAGTTCAGTATAAACATGAAATAAAACATGTTGAAAATACTAATGTTGTAATATTGATGGTCCTGCCATTTTTAATTCACTGTGATTGCATAATTTTACTTTATGCTTTACGACTTAGTTTGCTGTGTAAAGGTCATGTAAATTCTCTCTCCTCAGTTTCTACAGCACTATATACTTTGATATAAGAGTCTACAAGTCTCAAAAATATGAGATACAAAAAAACCCATAAAGAATATTAGAATAACAGTAGGAGTATGTACTCGACCCTGAAACATGAAATTGTACTAAACCACAAGAATGGATGCAAGTACATTATCCTATAACATTGTGGAATGCCAAAGAAAAAGTGATTGAATTTACTTTCAGTAATGTATAATTATTTAAAAGATTCATGGAAGATTGTACTCAGAAAGCACTGAAATCAGTAGGAACCTGGTATTAAATACTTCAATCTAATATTTCAATAAGTAATTGGCAAAATAAATTTTTCATTTTTATGGTTTTTTGCACCTGCTCCTCTCTCTTGAATGCTAGTGATGCTATGAGTGGTTACTAAGGAAACAGAGATTCTTGGATTTAATTAGGACTTGTCAGGTAAAGCTCTTTAGGTTATTTGACTGTTATTTTGGAGGAAAAAAACAACCTTTCAAAATAATGTAGGTGAAAATCAGTCTGCACTTATGTTGGTGCATCTTCCAAATAGATGTAAAATAGCCTGTAACACATCTGTCTTTACTTAAAAACAAACAAAACCACCTAAACGCACATTTGATTAAGAGAAAGAATGAAGGTGAAAAAAAAAATCAAAATGGCCACTTCTAATTTATGCCTTATTCTGCATGACTAATTTATATTATTTAATTTAATTATTTTTTATTCTTTAATTTCATTTATAATGAAATTAAAATATATATGAAATAGCATTTGAGGTCCGTTTAAATTCCCTGTGTGTTATAAACTCTGCCACAGTAGGAAATAATATCTGCTTATAGCTCGGTCAATATCACTATTTCACATTTCACTGATAGCTCAGGTTCCAAGATTTCATGTTGAAAGAGTTTGTCATATTGAATAAACTTTCCATGGAGACCATTATATGGCAGCAAAATTCTTGTCTGTCAGAGGTATCCATTTCCACCTCTCTGTGGTAGGGAAGGATCTGTTTGATGAAATAATTGTGGCCTGAATGAGTTCCCAGTAACTGTGAAGCTATTGAAAAATGCTTGGTCTCTGTAAAGAAGAATGAGCACTGAAGGAATGAGGACAACTGAGAACTTCAGAATACTT